>CAJNOJ010000328.1:35334-81024 GCA_905250025.1 Adineta ricciae | reverse complement strand
GAGGGTTTTGCGCCTTCCATACGATCAGAGCATTGATGCAAGAGTAAAGAAGTCACTCGATGAAGAGAAATGTTGTTAGTATAGCGCTTAAAATAGGCTCGGAGTACTAGGGTTAATACGAACAAGCATTCAGAAACGTTTCATTGTGAAGAATACGTAATACTATAAAAAAGTGCATTTACTTTTATTATGAATAAAGGTTAAACATATAACATTAAGACTAAACAATGCTTTTCATGGCAAAAACTTAAGGGTGTGTGAGGTAGATGTGAAGTGACTTTCAGAGAATCGAGGCGCCTGAGACGCACGGTGATGACATGAGTGCTTTATGAAATATTTGACTGCTCTGCATGCAGGTATTAATTTGTATGGCCTGATTACCGATATGTTCCGATTTTTGTTATAGATTTGACAAAACACGATAAAAAAAACAGCGATATAACTTCCAGATATATCACCATTAAATGTAGTTTTAATACGATATATTAATAGAACCTTTTTCTGGTCTCGAATAAGAACAGACATCCTTGGGAGTCAACAGAAATGAAGAGGATGCATTGATTATGCTTTTCCTCTGTTACAAATCACTTCGACAGACAGATCCAAGAAACACAATGAATTAATTACTCGTCGAATAATTTTTAAGTCTGAATGATTTTTCTCAGTATCTATTTAAGAACATCTTTGTTAGGAGTTACTTCTAGATAAAAATATAGAACACAAAAGAAAGATAAGACATATAAATGAATCCAACAGACATATAGCAGAATTTTTACATTTGGAGAAGAAAAAAATGATAACAACAACAAGATCGTCAGGATTGATTTTTCGTGTTCATTCGATGGATGATTATGAAAAAGATCTAACTGCCATACGTGACTTATTTCGCCGATGTGAATCGACAAATCATAAAGTAGCAACGATGGATACTAATTAATAATGCATCGCCTGTTTTATTTCATTGTGAATCTATTGATCATCTTCATTGCATGAAACAATATCCCGAATCATATTGTTTTACATTGATGGAACCGACAGACGGTCGTATCGTTGCTATTGCGGCTGTTAATCTGAAAAAAGTACAATTTGGATTTTATCTAATGAATGTAGCATTCGCCCGTTTAGGTCGCGTCGATCCTAATCAAAGGCGTAAATATCTTCTAACGACTCTCTTTAGTCATATGAGTCAGTGGCGTAGTGTTCGACACATTGATTATTCACAAGGTTACACGTCAGTTACCAATCTACCATCATTGAGTTTTCAACGACGTTCACTCGGTGCAGAGCCTGAAGCAGGCATTGTACTGAACTCTTTCATTCTACCCACGGGACTCATTTCCGATAGTATTAAATTACAGAAACTTACCTCGGAAGAAACAGAACGTCTTTGGATGATTGATATGATTGATTGGACTCAGCGTCCAGTTCTATCAGATTTACGGCATATTATGCAGTTAAATGACTATGTAGGTACTTTTATTGTCGGTGATTTCGCTTCACAACAGTTTGCAGCAGCAATGATATGGCAACCATCATCTACTGTTCTTTGTGATGATCGACTGGATGTAAACAATCCATATCGTGGTCAAGTGCGTATAGCACTGAACTTTTTCCATTCATTCATTCAAGACACAATCATCCGTTTCCATCGATATACAAGAAAGATTTCTCTCTGCTCTGAGCAGTATGATGGATGCTGATGGTATCCCATTTTTCCTCTGTGATGTTCAAGAATCTTCACCATTCAAATCGTTGCTACAAAGAAGAGCATTGGCTGCAACAGCACAATTTGTGTCTCGAACTCTTATATCACAACGTATGACAGATGTGGTTGATCATTTTGTCAATTCGCCGATCTGGTTTGATCCACGTGATTTCGGTGCTCTGCTATATTTTAAAGCTTTACCAGACCAAATTTCATCACAATTGTGATTCATTTGCATCATTTATAATTATATTGTAATTTTGAGATATTTCTAATAAAGAATCGAATATATTAGTAGAATATGAAGTTTGTTATTGCAATAGAATTTTCCATGGTACTTAAAATATTCGAACAATTTTTTTCAATGCGCTCTATCAGACCTATATGATACATACTAATTGAGTCAATTTTCTTGACATTTGTTTTTGATATGTGAATATAAACTAAATGACAAATACAATTTCATTTCTGAAATATCATACCAGATATTTTGCTTACTGTCTAATACATATATCTATATTTTCTTGAACGAAAGAACAAATTGAAGAATACATTTATTAGTAACGAGAAAATGAGATCAACACGTTCCGGCATGCGACGTAATTATGCTATACTATGTACGTGTTATTTGAAATCAGTTTAGTCTGGCACACACCGTTTTGTGTAATCTGATAATGTCATGAACGGAAGTTTTATATGCATGATGTCAAATCTATCTACTTTATTTGAGCAAGGATTTTCATACGACATCATTTGCATTGCCATCTTCTATCTTAGCTGTAGGTGAAATCGGTTTACTGTAATGGTCTTCGTGGAGACTAAATATGTACGGGTCGTCATGCAAGGGATTATTCTTATTATATTACTAACACACGGATCTGTTCAACAGCCTACTTTCGATTGGCTTCTATATTTTTCGTTTCCATCGTCCGCTGCACATTTTCACGACTGTCTGCTGATCGAGTCGACCTGGTATTGCCAGAGACCCACGAATGTATCCAAGATTCCAATCTCATCGTTTTCATGTCCCGAGAACATGACACGATCATTTAAAGAATTGAGATCAAGTGATGTTAGTGCCGAAGAATTACTAAATTGGTCTGTACCAATTGATATAGCCCAATCATATGCGCACTATCTATCACTCGCCACACTGAAGTCGAAGCATTACGATAATAAATCTATCTGTCATTGCACTAACGATAGATTCGGAATGAATTGCGAATACCTGAAACCTGACTTCCGTCTTACTCCGAGATCGGTACTGGTGAGCCAACTTACAGCGGCTAGGGTTGGTTCTTTCCTCGACAAATGGTGTTTGATTGATGTTCCATGCCAGATGGGCACGAACTGCCTCGATTGGCGATACGTTTGCGACGGGATTGAACACTGCCAATTTGGTGAGGATGAGTATAATTGCGAACTGTTGGAAGCCAATGAATGCGAAGTGAGTGAGTATCGATGTCGAAACGGTATGTGCATACCACAAGACTGGCTGTTTGATACTATGCTGGATTGTCAAGATGAATCGGACGAACAAAGGTTAAGTATGCTGACTAAGACAGTGCAAGGATGTCGACAATTGCCTTATCAGGCTGACTGTGCCGAGCGTTTATGTAGTAGTGAGGAGCCATACTCATGTGGTGACGGGCAATGCCTAAGATGGCAACATCTCTTTGACCAACAAGACCATTGTAACAATTACCGAGAGATGTTTCATCGATGTGAAATGAACCATGGGCTTGAATTGAGAACGACCAACAATGATGGTTCCTGTCTGAAATCTGCTAATAATCTTAGAAAACTAGTTGAGGATGATAATTGCACAGCGGCTTTCCGACATCTACTGTTAGGAAAAGTAAGAACGATCGAGCCTTTCAATCAATCGTGCAACGAATTTTTTAACTTTCCACGACAATCATTTCTCACAGCAAACATGCATACTCACTATAATAAATCAATCTTTTATTTAAATAAAATCATTAGTCAAGCTCCTCCCTATGCGATAGCGCCAGTACATCAGAGACCGCATTACTTCTGTTTTCATGGAAGTGCAACTTGCAATGGGATCATCACTACTTTAAATCAATCCTTTTGCGTCTCGTCTCGTGAAGTGCTCCGCAGATACAACCAATGGCCGTTTCGCTTTTTATTGTGCTCGAGCTCATTTACCAACTCACGACTACCACACACGAGAAATAATCGTGGTTTTTGGCAGTGCAAATCCAACGAGCGGTTCATTAGCGAATGGCGCATCCATGATGGTTATCAAGATTGCCCTTACGGAGAAGATGAGCTCCCATCGCTGAGTGCACTGGTGAATCGGCCACATCGATATCGATGTTTCTCAGCGGTGCCATTCCAATACATCAGTACCCATCAACTTGGTGATGGACGTCGAGATTGCGATGATGGTTCCGACGAGATCTCTCCGTTCATCGATTGGAACTCTCACAAATGTTGGAATGATAATTTCTTTTCATGCGACATTTTGCGTGACGATGAAAAGGTTCGGCAGATTCATTTGGCATTTCATCACTATTGCAATACGGTGTGGGATACATGGAACGGTGATGACGAACGAAACTGCACGCACTGGATTTGCTCGAAGCCGTACATCCGATGCAACAGGACTGGACAATGCATCAAAGGTGCATGGCAATGCGATGGCGAATGGGACTGTGCAGATGGTGAAGATGAACGCAAATGCTCCACGAACAAATCGCGGTTTTCTCTAGAGGAAGTATGTCACTCCAGAGGCGATTTCTTCTGTATAACACCTGAGTTTATTCAAGATCCAGTTAAATTACATCTTTGCATCTCATGGACACAGGTAGGTAACAATCAGATCGATTGTTTAGGCGCCACTGATGAACGTAATACCGCTTGGTGCAGAGAGGACAATCGAATGCTGGGCCATCGGTTTCGATGCGCTAACGGTTCGTGCATACACAATAGCCTGGTCTGCAATGGATTCAATGATTGCATCGAAGGCAGTGATGAACAAGTGTGTTATTGGATGCATGGGAGTAATCGAACTACGTCGACCTGCAACTATCCGCAATTTCAATGTTTGAATGGAAAATGTATCCCATCATATTCATGCTCCAAAAGAAAGCAATGTGCGGACAGTGAGCATTTGTTCTGGTGTGCGAATACTTTAGTCGCATATCGAGGAAATAAGAGATCATTATCCAACTATGATGAATTCTGTATGGGTACTAGAGAAGCCTTCACTTCTACACCATCTACGACTTCCGGCACAGTTTCACCACCACCAGCAAGTGCGAGCCTGTCAGTTTTAGTGTGCAATCACGGGCTGATTATCCAAAAAAATACATCTTATGGTCTCGTTACATCATGCTTCTGTCCACCGAATCATTACGGTGACCGCTGTCAATACTATAGTCGGCGAATTCCAATTCGTGTTCGCCTCGATCGTTTACATCGAACAGATTTACCACACATTTTACACATCTACATGTATCTAGTATGCAACCGGAGTGAAATAGTTGATTACGCACAATTCGTTGACTCGGTTGGCAATACTCGTCTGAAGTACGATCGTTATTTACTCTATCCTCAGCCGAAGCCTTCGTGCCAGTACAGCGTTCGTTTCGAAGCACTTAACTCAAGTTCAGTGAACATCGACCTCCTAGCCGTTTGGGAATACGCGATCGCTTTCGATTTCCTACCTTCTTATCGCTTCGCTAAAATTCTTCGTTTTCCGCTGATTGAACACGCCCACATTCCTTGGAACTGTGCACAGTTCATCTGTCAGAACAACGGCACATGCCACGTGATCATTAACAGACATGAGCTAGGTGATAGTCACTGCCAATGCCCGTCCGAATTCACCGGTCAGTTTTGTGAACAACGACACGCATCTAAACGATGTCCATGCTCTCAGTCCGCACAATGTCGTGCGATTCACACCGACGTAACTACTGATGAGCTAGATTGGTTTTGTGTGTGTCCCGAAGGCCAGGTTCCACCGTTGTGTCGTTTGAAAAATCCCGTATGTCGATCGAATCCATGCTTGAACAACGGTAGTTGCTACGCACATGCGGAAGTTGGTAATTATACATGCATCTGCGGTCAATACTACAGTGGCCGACGGTGTGAAAAAACGACCGCCATCATCACTCTCTACTCGACAACTAATCGTTATTTTCCCCACGATCATTATCAAGGCTTCTTGCTGCAGCTATTCGGTGTGCGTCGAGGTTTCACCGTCCTGCGACAACAGTCATTGATTCACTGGCATCAACTGCCGCTCAGCATTCCCTTCGATTCGCAAGACGTTTTCACTGAGCTCGGATTTCTACACGTCTTTGAGCGGCAGGTTTCGAGTATTCGATCGCGTGTTCATCTTCTCTATGCGAACTGTACTGAGCATACACGATTTCGATTCGCCGTCGATGTTGCCAAAGCGATCGACTGTAAGAACTTGATGACGACAAAAGACATACACATGTTTCACGGCTACTGCCAAAAGCATCTCTCAGTTCATTGCTTTTATACAGAAGAATATTTCTGTCGATGTGATCGAGATCCCTCGCGCGCCGAGTGTGTCTCGTTCCACTTGGATTTGAGCGAGTGTCATCAAGAAAGCGTTTGCTTCAACGATGGCCAGTGTATTCATGGCAATCGCCTGAATAGATCAGATTTTGTCTGCATATGTCCGCTGTGTACCACTGGTAAAAGGTGTCAATACGCTTTTGGTCGATTCACGGTTACTCTGGAAACTCTGTTGGTATCTATGTCTATGGGATCACTCTATCAGTTGATCGCACCTGCACTGATGTTTATTTTTGGCTTGCTATTCAATGGAATAAGCGCTATAGTATTCTATAAAACGTACACGCGTCAATTATCCCCATCGAAACGATCGTCGCGTGGATGTAGCATTTATTTATTGACGAATAGCATTTTCAGTCAACTGACGGTCACTTTGCTGCTGGTACGCATTGTTCATCTACTACTAATTCGCATCTATCCAATAAATCTAAATGTGAATATTAATCTGTGCCGCATCCTGCCGTATGTCATGTCATCGATGTGGTTTGTCAGTTCATGGATTATGTCGTTCATTAGTATGACTCGGATGATGTTCATTGTGTGGCCAAAAGCCTACTTATCGATTCATTCGTCACGATTCGCTGCTCGGATGATTCTCGTTACAATGCTACTGGTTTTTGCTAGTTGCGTCACGTACATTCTCTCATATCGAATTCTCCGCGAAACTACTGATCAACAAACAGAAACGTGGTGTGTATTACACTTGTCATCGTCAAACACAATTTACCTGCGGCTTGCGATGTTCTTGCATCAGATCGTGCCATTCACGTTGAACGTCATTTCAACATTGGTTCTTCTTCTCCATATCAGCCAATCGAAAGCCAATATGAGTAAGGCAAGCCATTGGAATTCGTTCGTTATAGTTCTGGAACAACGAGTGGAATTTCTCATCGCTCCAGTGGTTTGTTTTGTTAGTCAATTGCCACAAATTATTCTCATCTTTCTTGACAGTTGTCAATTCATTGATAGTCGAGCGTTCAACATCATCGCACTTCTTTTCTATTATTTCTCTTTTGCACCACAGATTTCGATTCTGCTTATCTATACTCTACCATCGCCACTTTATAAGGAACAGCTTAGAGAAATCAGCTGGCTGAAGCACATCACCCGACACAAATGAAGTACGTATACATAACTGAGAAGTCGCTTGTTTGAGTTTTCCTTTGTGTCTATACTGTTACCAACACTCTCATCTATTAATACTAACAAAAATTAAGCCTTATTTAGTGCAAGTGTAATTGGGACTTCCTCAATTTTATGTATACTACAACTTGATTCTAACGAAAAGATCAATTGGACATCTGAATACAAGTATTATATAATTTCTTCTAAGTTGGAAAAAGATAAATTTATAAAATGTTTAATGAATAAAGTTAGGCATAGACTTTCGCTAATTATAAATCGTGTAAGACTTTTAGTTGCACTTCTTCTACACTTCGTAAAAACTCATTTCTTTCATTTGTTTTATATACTGGATGGTAAATAATATTATTCAAAGGGAGAGGGAATAATACTCTGAATGAAAACAAGAGATATGATGAATTTCTATGATTGTTAGGGCGACATGACGTCGCCCTGCTCTCTCTTCATCAGATTCTTTCTCGCCTTGGTTCTCGTTCGTATATATGTACACCGTTTTCTGTATTAAACATAGAGTTAGAGAATAAACTCGGACGAAGATCGTCCACACCACCATGTCCAGTCTTTCTCTCTAACATATCGGTACTTCTGGATCGACGAATGTTCCCATTCTGTCCGGAAGCATTGCGACCAGTGTGATGAAAACCATAACCAACGACTCGCATCGTCTGCAACATCCTGTAGTCTATTGGTAACAAAAAATTCTGCCGTTATCTTACATACATATTGTATCAAAGATAAAATTACGAGAAAGCATAAGAGAAGAACCGATGAATTAGTTAGAATACAACTATCAAACATGGAAATAAGAGCACATAATACCAAGACTAATTTAATCCAATTGTAGCTTAGTCTTCTATTAGATCACGATCAGACACAATTCCAGCAAAGATGTTTGAAGAACTAACGAGATGCGTTATAAATGATGATAAGAATAGCAAACATGGATTATGAGAGAAGTATCTTTGGACTTGTACTGAAAAATCTCATTATTACTCATATTCGTTAAAAATGAATACGATGACACTGAAAGTGAAGATATTAATGCCCATTTTGAAATAAAAGGCGGATGGATGTTTTTAGAATAACTTTGGATTTTCTGTGTTTTATTTTGAAATGGACATCCGAATTTGCGTCGTTTTAAATATATGTGCTTTAAAAGTATCACACTCCTGAAATCTCATGAGATGCCTAATTCGACTTATAAAATAAGTCGACCCCCGACAGGCTAGTATCAATTCGAATATAAATAGATACCTATATCACACTTATAACAAATGAGTAGATAGGAATAGAAATAGATTTAGTTTTACTTATACATATACACACCCACACCCACACCCGGGGTATATCTCGATTGAGGGAGCTGCGGTGGGTGTTGGCGATGGTATGTATGTATAAGGAAAACTAAATCTATTTCTATTCCTAAGGGTGCTAGGAATAGGTCACTTATATTAGAAGTCGAATTAGGCAGCTATTCTGAAATCTTTTTCAATGAGGTGAGACGAAACCTACCGCAACAAATTCTAACACATATTTTTTAGAAGAAATTTTTTTTCAAGCGATAAACCGTTGCTTGGGTACGTTTTTGATTTCTGACAATTTCTTGCAAACAGAGGTTTTTTCCCTTATAAACAAATTCTCTATGAAACAATTCTGCTTTTATTCTGAGTAAGTTGGTAGAAATTTTTCCTGTGAAGTGTTGCAGACGAAAACACTTAGATGTCGAAGATCAACCACCAATTCACCTATAAAAGAGTGTTGCAACGAACAACACAATACATTCGTATTATTAACAAAAACAAATGGAAACAACAAAATTCGTGCTATGTTTTATTCTTTTGGTTCATACACAAGTTTCAAGTACCGAGCTTGATAATGCCTTGGAATCTTTTATTGCATCAACTATGAGCAAAAGTTCTGGCAAATCAAATACAGATGCAATTCAAAATCTATTCAATTTATACAACAAACAATATAATCGAAAAATTCGAACAACAAATGAAGAGAAACTTCGTTTGGATTCATTTAATAAAACATTAAATATGCTAATCGAACATCGTCGACAAGGTGATAAAACATATACTCTCGGTCTCAATAATCATTCTGACTGGACACTGGATGAACTGATGAAACTGAACGGTGCTCGAATACCTGAAGGTAAAGTTCCAACAACAAATGCCAAAGCAGGTGAACGCATGATGACATGGGATGGAAAGGTCGCAACTAGTAGAGCAAGTCTTCCAACATGGTATGACTATACAATGGTAGTAGCTTCAGGAACTAAAATCCCCGTGGTTAGTATTCATTTTTTTTCTCATACTAGGAAATATATTTGTTCATTTAAGATTCAGTCAATTAAAAATCAACAAGCATGCGGAAGTTGCTATGCATTTGCAACTATTTGTTTACTTGAATTTCAATATGTTGTTCAGACGAAGTCTACTCTAATTTTAAGTGAACAACAGGTAGTAGACTGTTCAAAAAGCACTTCTGGTTGTAATGGAGGCAACTTTATTAATACATTCAACTATATACAGAGTAATAGTTGGCAAGTGAATACTGCATCGTATTATCCTTATAAGAACGTCGCAGGTAAATGTTTATTTAAAGCTACTGCTCCTGGAGTGCGATTTAGTCCACTTCTTTACAATACTGTTTCATCAAATAATGTCGTTGGTATGCAACAAGCTTTAATTTATTATGGACCTTTATATGTGGCATTTTTTGCTGGTTCTAATTCGTCCCCTACATATATATCGATCTTAAATAAATTTTCATCTTATCAAGGTGGAATTTGGCAACCTAATGGATGTCCAACATCATCGAGCACGAGAAATCATGCTGTTGTTATCGTTGGTTATGGAGTAGATACGGTAACAAATATTCCTTACTGGAAAGTAAGAAATAGCTGGGGAAACACTTGGGGTGAAGCGGGCTATTTTCGAATCCGACGTGGTGTCAATATGTGCGGAATCGAATCCGATGCATATTACATTGCAAAACGAGCTTAAATCATAAGCAACACTTATTGACTTGCTTAACAAATGACTAATGTGTGTTCCATTTTTCACTATCTTCTATATTCTGGACTGATTATTTTTAAATTTCGTTTTATCTTTCATAATTATTCACGAATTCAACATTAAATAAAATTCTTCTAAACATCTACAGGTATTTACTCGAAAAGGAGACTCAATGTAATTTGTACATTAGTAAGTGTAAATATTCGTTACAACTATGATACTGTGAAAGTTAATATATGAATACTCGTTCGTAAGCAACTATTGCTTCTAGAAGACAGAGAAAACAGACCTGTTACATCGAACTTTGCTGCACAACATGGTCGCTTCGGTTGCAGTTTTGTATGCAAAGACGTTACTGAATCTGATTTTTGCAATAGAAGTTTGATTAATTTTCTTTTACTCTGATATTTATTCTCCATTCCAGTCGTTCATTTATAGACTTCATTGCCACTTTCACACATCAGCCTATAGATTATATCTTCTCATTCACCCTTCCTTTCACTCTGATCCACCCGCGAGGTTGATCTCAATCTTTTCAAAGCCTGCATCGGTACTGATTGATTGTATCGATTCCCTGTAGCCACTGCAACACCCATAAATGTATACCACGAGTGGATAATTCTCTTCGAGCGCTCAGACGGCCTTCGCTATCACAGTTAACCTCGATGCTTTCTCCAATGAACATCCACCGTCAACAGCCCTCCCAAACCATGTTTTATGGATTTTTCATCATATCACTAAAAGTTGACCTTTGACCTGCGACAGATACACACAAACGAATTTCCGTTTTTTGAGCACTTTTTTTCGACATGACCCTCCTTTCAGTCGAGCGAATTATCATTTGGCATTACCATTTTTTATTAATGATTTATCAAAAGAATATAAACGATTTCCATCATGAGGGTGAGGATGAAAGAAAAAGATGAGTAGTGGCTAGAAAAAGTTCCTTTTCTTCCTACCTACATCATACTGAGGTAAGAAATGATTAATAATCGAGTTGCAAATAGTTACGGGTTTATTTGATCATGAATAAGACATTTACATACACCTCACATCAGAACGACTCATACATAGGAGAAAACGAATGCCTACAAATAACTGAACGAGGCAAGAATGGCGCTATAACACTGTAAAAAAAAAGAATATTTTCATGAACTCTTGCACTTAAATTTTTTTTACAACAACGCTTTAAGGATATCTCCTGTTGGAATAAACTGGAGAGAGGTTTATTGTTTAGTGAGTATATGAATACAAGGGTTCTTGAAAAACATAAGGGAAGAATAAGCCGTTTAATGGTTTATTAACCTACGTTTATGCCAAAAAACGGTTCTTTAATCTACACTTCTAAGTAGACAGTTCTATGGTAACTGAAAAACCGTTGATTATTCTACGAACATGACTAAATAGTTTCTTTGCACTACCGTTAGGGTTTGTTATTCTACGAACAAAGGTAGAGTCTCGAACGTTACCTTTAAATTGATATTTTATACTACGTTTGCAGATGAAAGGTTTATGATTCTGCAACATAAGGTTGATTTACATACGTTTAGAAGAGAAGGATTGATTCTTCGACGACCAAACTTATGAACTGTATGATGGNATTACACAGTTCTAGCACGTATCACTGTATCCTTAGAAAACAAATTTGAGATCATTTATTAACCCTTTGAGGACCGCTGGCGCATATGTGCGTCCTAACACTTTTTTAATGAAAATAAGCTATCTTTATGTTACATTTTGGTTTTGTATACTTTAATTTTGGTGTAAAAAGTCAGTCATACATTACAGCGTTAGTGTTATAATAACAGATATTACATATCTTCTTTTCTTTTCAATTATAATCTGACTGCGCTATACACGATATACATATATTTTTCTTCTTTCTGTTATGTCATTGCTTATGTTAAGGGTGATGTTTATCTTTCAAAATCGTGTTTATTTTCAAATGATTTTCGATTTTTCTCGTTCTTTGTCTATATATATGTAGTAAATATTTCGAAAGCAACACTAAATAAAGATTATCCTTCAGTGATAAGTGTTTGTCTTTTGTCAACTTGATTTTTTATATCATAAGTGAATGGCACGTCGTAGAGATTCATCAGACCACGAAATTTTAGAAATTATACAAAATGCTGAATCGGAATGTGAATCATATGAAGATGATATCGACGAAAACTATTTATCCGCAGATAGCTCTGAAGAAGAAAATGATATCTCTATGGATTCTGCGAATATTTCCAACTTATCAGATGAAGATGGTTCTCCATTACCGAAGAGAAAAATGCCACGATTGGAAAGAAAATGGAGAGAAGGTCAATTTGTTCCTCAAGTTCAAGAATTTACTATTACTAATTCGGGAATTTCCAGTAATTTACTGAATAATCCATTGGAAACTCCATTTGATTTCTTTGAATATTTTTTTGACGCATCACTTGTTGGAAGTATTGTAACACAAACTAATCTTTATCAACATCAAAATAATTCGAATCCTACAGCAAAAACTGCATTATGGACTGATACAGATATACCGGAAATGTATGTTTTTTTTGCTGCTACTATTCTTATGTCTTATACGAAGAAAAATCGTATAAAAGATTTTTGGTCGACTGATAGTCTTATTTCAACACCGATTTTTGGTGAGTTATTTACACGTAACAGATATCTATCTATTTTACGTTATTTACATTTCAATGACAATACATGTTCTACTCTAGGTGATAGACTCTTCAAGTTAAAACCTATTTTACTTAATTTGAAAGAAAAATTTAGCAAATCAATGTATCCTTATAAAAATCTTGTGATTGATGAAAGTTTAATGTTGTGGCGAGGAAGGCTAATGTTTAAGCAATACATACCATCTAAGCGTCACCGATTTGGTGTAAAGTTATTTATATTATGTGATTGTAAAACTCGATTTATATTAGATTTTATTATATACACCGGAAGTACAACTGAAATTAAAATATTTCCTACATTGGGAATATCAGGCTCCATTGTTATGTCACTTATGGAAAAATACTTTTATGTTGGTCATGTTCTTTATATGGACAATTGGTATTCTAGTTCTGTTTTATATGAAACACTCCATGATATGAAAACTGGAGCTTGTGGAACAGTGCGTCCAAATCGTGTTGGTTTACCAAATATGTCCAAGAAGTTGAAAGCGGGAGAAAAATTCTCTCAATTTACAGATAATCTTTTGTATCTCAAATGGTATGATCGAAGAGAAGTAAACATGTTAACAACGATTCATAATGATGATATGATCATAACTGGAAAAATTAATCAAAGAACAAATGAACCAATCGTAAAGCCGTTATGCATTGTGGAGTACAATTCAAACATGGGTGCAATAGATAAAACAGATATGCAAATCAGTTTTTCTGAATGTACCAGAAAAACTATCAAATGGTATAAAAAATTATTTCTGCACATTTTGGACATGGCTCTTCTCAATGGTTATATTATATACAAACAAAAAACTGGCAAACGACTCACCTTCTTAGATTATCGTTTGGAAGTTACACGTGAAATTGTGCAAAAGTTTGGCAGCTTGAAGAAAAAAGGAAGAGGAAGGCCATCATTAACATCAGAACCTCTTCGTCTCACTGGCAGACACTTCCCATCACGTATAGAACCGAATGGCAACAATCATATTCGAAGACGAAAATGTATTGTTTGTAGTAGAACAAATCTCGCACCAAAAAAGCGCACTGATACTTTATATGAATGTGTTGATTGCGATGTTGGTCTATGTATTGATGATTGTTTTAAGAAATATCATACTTTAGAACGTTTTTAAATAAACAGAAGCTCTTTTCGTATGTTTTAGAAAGTAAAAATAAAAATAAAAAAGCTTAGTTTTTTCAAAATTAAACCGGTCCTCAAAGGGTTAAGTCATGTAATCCAAAGTTTTTGACATTTCTCATCACAGTACATTTCAGATAGAAAATCGATATATATTGATATTTGATCAGAGCCACAAAATATATCTATGTAATCAAAACAATTCGTGTAGAAACCATCTCTATCAGATCGTCATCGAACACGAAAATCTATAATATCGCACTTGTTCGCGTCTTCCACATATCATACCATCCTTTTTAAGTTCAATCATCCAGTAAAAGAATTCTTTCATATTCTTCTCCGTACCAATGTTATTTTGTGACTTCGAAACAACACTAACTACAAGATACTTATTTCCAACGCAGCGGGTTTTGTTATCCAAATCAAAATTCAACAAGTATTTAAGGATATGAACAGTATTTTAACATTCAAAGCAAGCTTTCAGATAAGTTCCTATTATTTTTTCAAATCGTTCTAACTTTTTATCTAAATCTATATTTTTCATTTTATTTTAGGAAAAGTGCTTTAATATATTGAACTTGGTTAATTTACTTCACTGGTTTTGTTGTTGGTATTTGGCATTGCATTTTAAGTTTAAGGTAAGCCTGTTTGTTACTTTCATTTTATTTCTTTCGTCTTTCCTTTCGTTGCGTTGGTATTTAAGAAAATGTTTTCCAATTCCATTCTCGACTAGTTCTTTTCAATTCATATTTTCTTTTAACTTATCGTTGCGTTTTAAGTGTTATGTTAGATCAGGTCATTTCCATTTACTTATTTTTTCTTTCTCGTCATACTTTAAATTTACAAGAACATCTTGTAACATATTATTTCCAACAAATATTCTCCACATCAGCCTTTCTTTTTGTCTATCATTTTGTCTTAAGGTGAATTTCTGTGAGTAGTAATTTTCACGTTAATCTTTTCCATTTCTATCTTTCGTCCGCGGTGCGCATTTACTCTGTAATTCTACTCAAATAACGCCCATATATAAGTTGAAATTTATTGCTCCGAAGCTTTTTTGAATATTTTAAGGATATATTAGATATATTACTTTAAATGATCTTAATTTAAACTTTCTTTTCCAGCGATCCAGAATGCCAATGTTCGTTATTAAGATTACCATGTTTTGTCTGCCTTTTTTACAGAACACAAAGTTGAGTTTCGCGTATTTTTGTTAAACTTTTCGTAGACATTGCCTTAAAATCGTGTCTTTCTATTATCATATAGGAGTTTTGCCGTTTACTTAGCATATCCATAATTTTGCTTTTTCATCCTGTGAACAAAACATTCATTTGTTTTAGTCCAGTACTCTTTTCCAGTATTTCAGACATGTCAATCTATTTATAATATTAAAATACTTACTTTCTCGAACCTAGACTCCGTCCTTCCATAGGATTGATTAGTTTAACTGCCTATATATATATATTGAGATATTTAGTAAACTTTTTCGTCAATCGATAATAGTATATTCTTACATCTTCTAGTAGCCTTTCCTTTTTTCTATCCTTACAAACAGTTTTAATAAGCACCATTTTTGCTGGTGACAGCTTTATACATCACGTCATTCAACCAGACCTCACCTCATTACAGTTAGTCTATATACTGTCGAGAATATCATTCACCTCGATGTATCCTTTTATGAACGAATTCATATACCCTAATCAGTATATGTGATATCTATCTACCCTTCCATGAACGAAGTTATGTATCCTGATCAGTAGATGTGATGCACATCTACCCTTTCTTGAGCGAAGTAACATACCCCGATGAATGGTTGTGACATGTATCTATCCTTTCATGAACGGCATAATGTACCTCATCAGTATTTGTAGTACCCATCTACCCTTTCTTAAACGAAGTGATATATCCTAATGAGTATTTGTGACATGCATCTACTCTTTCACCAACGAAATGATATACCCCTCATCGATATATGTGATACCCATCTACCTTTTCATGAACGAAGTGATGCACTCTGATGAGTATTTGCGACATGCATCTATCCATTCATCTACCGATTCATATATCCGAAAGTGTATATGTGTGGCTCATATACCTGGTGATCTACACTCTCATCAATCCTTTTTAGGATTAATGATGTTCAACAACCATCTTATATACGGTTTTCAGAAAAATGTATTCGTATTTATTATTGTCAAATACCTTAGAACTTTGATTCTTTTGCACCTTTATTAAATGGTACTTTTGATTATTAAACGGTTGCAATGGGTTTTTGAAAATGCAACGTATAACAATCCCTTTTAGGGTTTATTAATGTCATAAACCCCGGAATAAACCCCTTATACTGTGTCATTGTGCATTCATAAACCCTGCCATATTCGCTTTTTAGGCCATATCTTTCACAGTTCATGACGTTGTCATAAACGGCTAAAAAGGGTTTGTTATACGTTGCACTTTCAAAAACGATTTAAAGGTTGATTATTCTACGCTTTTTTTTTACAGTGAATATGAACACGATAAAATGATCATATTCGATCATGATAGATATTGCCACAAAGAAAGAAATGAAAATATGAGGGAAATATTGTGTAGATTCTTGTAATACAAATAATTCAGTTTGTTTTACGACAAATCATTCATGGTATTTTCTAGAAGTCTATGAAAAAATAGAGCAGGATTATAGTGGTATCAGGGCATGAACATACATTTCCTTCATTATATGAATTAACTTTCTAACATAAAAATTATTGAAGATGCTGTCATTCTTTTCTTGGCTAGTTTTGGGCTGACTACTCTTCATTCTTCTTATTATATTGTCTTATATCTTCCATGATAGTTAATTAGAAAAAAATAACATTAATGGAATTGAAATTTTTTTTCTTTCCCTTTTCAAGTTTCTTGTAGTTTATGATAAATATGATTTATGCTTCATGTCATTCTTTTCAAATTCTCTGCTTAAGTAACATCATTTAACAGAATGTCGTCGTCAAGTTCGAACATTACAGAAACTATATTTATTCAACAAACTACTATTATATTCGCAAGAATTTGGTGTTATTCGATTATTATTTTGGGTATTATCGGTCATATGTCAAGCATTTATGTATTTACACGTCCATCATTTCGTTCAAATTCATGTATATGGTACTTTTTTGGAGCCACCATTAGCGGTATATGTGTTGTTACTATCACTATACCCATACGATTATTACAGGCTGGTTATAATATCAATCTTTTGGCTAATTCCTTGGTAGTATGTAAAGCAATTACATTATTATTATTACAATGGGCTAGGTAACTAAACAGATTTATTTATATAATATCTCAATCATATCTTTTTATAGAGGGCAAAGTGCATGGTTTACTGCTTTAGCTTCTATTGACAGGTAGATATTCTTACACTTCTTATTAATGAATACGAATGGATGTAAGATCTATGATAATTATTTTACCGTTTCTAGATTTTTATGTAGTTCATCTTCTGCAACATTGCGTAGTTTTAGTAGTCTTCATGTTGCTCGTCGTATTATTCCTCTTGCAATATTAGTCGTTGATATCATTTATATTCATGTACCTATCTATTTTCAAATTAATATACGTCAACAAACGTGTATTCCACTGCCAGGCATCTATCAAACGTTTTACGGCGCATGGAATTTAATTGTATATAGCATAGGTCCACCATTTATAATGCTTTATTTCGGTATACGTACTGTTCAAAATATTCGTCAATCGATTAGACGTGTTGAAATAAATAATTTACCAATTCAAAATCTGCAACAACGTCACAAAGTAACAGATCGTCAATTAATTCAAATGATGCTTTTTCAATGTTTTATATTTATTTTAACAGCAAGTGTACCTTCTGTACAATTTATTTATACATCAGTACGGTCAAATATAATAATCGATGCTCTTCAGGCAGCCAAAGACAATTTATTCTATAATATTGCTGGTCTGATTTCTCTTGCAGTTCCATGTTTAAGTTTTTATCTTTTCATTTTATCGAGTAAGCTGTTTCGTTACGAATTTATGAAATTATTCACTGCTAAACGAACACACCAACCACTAGTTATAACTCGACAAATTACATCACGACGAAATTGATTTATTTCAATGAAACACAGAGTTATAGGTTGTGATTATTTGTTCATTCTTATATATCTTTATTAGGTGTTGTCATAATTTTGTATATTAACCGTAAATAACATTGGTTGAAAGTGACTTGTTTGACCTTCAATTGTATTACTTATTGAAAATAAAATAATTTCAAAACCTGTCTCCAATAACAATATTAGATCTATGTGTCAAGAAATATTTTCTCGAGTATAATCTTCATCCATAGTTACAATCTTGGAAGTGTGAGCGCATGAGGACAGAGGTTAGTACAGGACATATATGAAATTTTTTTTCTAAAAAAAATATTGAACTTTTCATCCATTCTTTTCACAGTTATATTCCTGTATCATTAATATCATATCTATTTTTCTTAATATGATTAATGAAATAAATGTATACAAAACAGAATAAGTAAATAAATATTTGAGCAAACATATATGATGAACAAAATGACATTTTATAGAAGATTCGAAGTGAGAATGACGCGGCATCACGTAGAAATAGCTGTAATGAGCATCAATGGTAGAAAATTGAGAAGATATAAGAATATGTGTTTCAAAAATATACAAATACAAATAGTGAAAGTTCATATATGAAAATAAGACAATCGTTGTTCAAATAAATGTTGATATTTTCTCATTGATCTGATCAATAAAAGATTGTCTAATTGTTCACGATTTAAACTCGTTCTTATTTCTTGTATAACTAAACCTGCTCCAGAGAATTGTCTTTCTACACTCGTAGAAGTAGCTGGTTTTGAAAAAATACGATGAGCTAGAGAAGATAAACGAGGAAACTTCTCGTGTTGATCATCCCAGAATTTTAATGAATTTGATGATAATTTGAGTTTTTCTAACTCTAAATTTAAATAACGATCAAGTGCATCTCTTTTTCTTGATGAGATTGGATATTCTTCGCTTTCATTTCTAGATTCACCTCCATCTTCTCGTGGAACATCTGACCCATCAGATTCAAATCGACGAAACAAATCACCTTTAAACTTCTTTGTTGTAGGTTCTTCAACTTCCTTTTGAATCGATTCATTTAGCTCGATATAGATTAGCTGCATTTGTTGACGCACATATTTGTGACATTCAGCACGTTCGGTCCAAGTGCAGGCTTTCACTGAACGATACTTAGGATGCAATAACGTAGCAGAATAGTGTCTGATATCAAGTTCAAACATTTCGTCCAACAAACCTCTGATTCGATTAAGAAAAAATTTTATACCTATAATACGAAAAGTTTTCATCAATATAACATCTTGTTCCTTACATACCTTCTAATTCTTCGAACAACTCGTCGTCTATTTCATTCGATCTTTCTTTGGATTCATGCTCACCATTATTTTCGTGATAATTCACTAATGATTCGAGTGATTTTAATACATCTCTCAATGTTTGTGTACATAACAAGACTAAATGTAAAGATGGTGAATTACCAGTTTGAATCATTTTCATCACGTCTTGAAATGGTTCTAACAATAACATAATCTGTTTGATTTTCTTTTCATCGACGTTGATGAATAGTTTTTGTTGTTGTCTATTGATCAAAATTTTCTTAATCATCTTATACGATTTCAATATTGATTTCAATGAATTCATGATCGAGACCCAACGAATATCAGTTGCTTGATGTACTGTTGATCCGCCACTACTTTCAATCTCTTTGTTTAAACCAGACTAATAAAAGAATTAAAAATTCTTTCTTTTCGGAATAAATATTACAAATTCATTGTACGAACTTTTTTTTATATATCTGACAATTTTTTACATTGTTTCAATGTAGAAAGTACAAGTTTTGCTTCAACTGCAATATCATTACTCAAGATACTTCTCAATGACTGTTTGTTATCTGTTTTCTTCTTTTCGTGATGAAAAAATGCTGCCTTGAATACGTTGTTCAGTCGATGACCAAAGCCAAATAGAGGATTAAATGGTTCAAAAGCTTTATCAAAATTTGATCCTCGATCGGATATTATATTCACCATAGCTAAATTATTAATACCGAATTCGCTTAAATGAGATTCAAGGACCTACAAAATCAAAAGGCAAAAGACTATATATTGAAAGAATATCCTTACTTTTACAACTACATCAGCAGATTTTTTACCAAGAAAAGGTCGACAAAATAAATCTATTGAAGAAAAACGATGTTGAGCATCAACAAAACATATATTCAGTCCTAGATACGAGATGTTTCTATACGGATCACTCCAAAAGTCTGGACATATGGTCACAGAATGATATTGCAGTGGTTCGCGTAGTTTATTTTTTATACATTCTCTGAATCGATTTGCAAGATCATGCACGTTTCGAGATAAAGTGTGACGACTTCGCAAAACAGTATTGATATCAATTAAATCATATTTGTGTCCTGAAAAATAATTGGAAATAGTATTGATTGCGATGCAATCAAAATAAGACAAAATAACACACCAATTCGAATTAATTCTTGGGCTATATCAAGAAATCCTGAATCTTGCATGATTGAAAATGGACGAATATCTGTACTGATCCACTGAGTACATATTAATGTCATATGTTCAACATCTTTTTCATTTAATTTTTGCAGTTGTAGAAATCTATGCTGTGTAAGAATGCTTTGTGCCGACGAGGAAGAAGAAGAAGAGTGATCAGTTTCAATTGGAGAAGCTAATGGAAATATTGACGATGTAGCAACTGATCTACAGTTTATTTCATGGGCTTTTAAACGAGTTGCTCCACTTTTTGAAGAATAATAAAACGTTTGAAAACACTTGAAACAACTAACATGTCCGACGATTCGTTGATATTCATTATTTTCATTTAAATATGTTCCACCACATTGCTCCAGATGATGATTCGTTTTTTTTATTACTTTGTAAAGTTTATCATCTGATCGGAGTAATTGTTTGATTTTTTTTTCCGAATTCAAAGGAAATTCATTTAGTGAAGAGATATAGGTATGTTACATCCATAATTTACTTTCTTCGAATTTAATACAAATCTGAAAACAAACAATCGACGTGTTGTAAAGGAATACTTGTGCATATGGACGAGAGGAATAGTCGACTGTTGACTATTATCAGTCTATATTTAACATTTAACGTATAGTTAGTTTGTTTCTGTAAATGATGCAACACTCATGTGCATCTCGACGAATTATAGTCACAGAGTATGTGACTGTCTGTGAGTGACCTTTATGGTAGAAATAGGAATATTGGTCGCTATGAATTACTAGAAGTCGTGTAGGAGCTTTAAAGTTAAATTTGTAACAACTTATCATGCCGCACGACAGGACGGGAGATATACATCTGATGATAAATCGGTGGAATTGATCATTGAAAAACAAAAAAATCAAACAACTATTAGAACAATACAATCACACTCATTTATCAGAAGAAGATTTGTTCGGAAATGAATGAGCTTTATTAGCATTACCATCAATTAGTCTTTCAATTATGTACAATTCAAAAAATAAAATCTGTCATAAATATTGAAATACAAAATATTCAAATCTAAAAGAATTATTCGTCGAAATATTTTCGAGCTTCTCTAATCTCCCTAAATAATCGTTTCGTTTTTTTCCTCGATAATAAAATATCAAACTTGAAACAGAAATCCGTTTTCTTCCAATTCACGAAACAGTTGAATCGTCTTCAGTCTCTCAATTTTCAATAAATCAAACGTCCTACATTCAAACTAAATGATTTCCTTCAAAGAACACCCGTATAGAATGTTTCCTGCGTTTGCCAATCAACAATATCAAACAAAAATATAACGTACAAACCATTATTATCCTGATTGTAGCTGGTCGATCGCGTTTCACATTTTTAATTCCACAAGGGATTATGCTGAAAGCTTTTCACGTTATTTACAAAAATACATTTCTTTGATCATTTGGCATTTTGCTAACTTTTTATGATTGCTGATCTTTCAAATTGGCTCTATTATCAATATGATTTGGATTTGACTAAACAGTCGATTTTATATTCACTATTATTAGATCAATATTATGAATTTTTATCATCGGTCATTTTTCCACCTTTTCCAAGCCATCAGATTTCAAACAGTAGAAACGCATGGACTGAAAAATTTATTAGACAAACTGCGGTATGCTATTTGAATTTATTTTGATCAAGAATATATACCTTCTTACATTATTACTTCGGATTCCAAAATTCGATTTCTTGATTTCCTATAAATCGCACGAAGATTTGGTTCGGTGAATGGTTTATATTTAATTATTGCTATTCATTAAAAATGAAAACAGTCAATAATTTGAAAATCTCAACATATCGTTTGGCACGTGGTCAATAAACCAAAACCATCAAATACATTAGATCAACTATATGTGCATTTAATGATTTAAAAAATTTTTCTTATTTAATCATAGTGTAACATTAATATTTGATTTGAAACCAAGTCAAGATAGTTTGTTCAAACTTGTAAATTGATAATGCGCCTTCTTCTGTTTTCTTTCCTTTCTCGAACACATTTTTTCAATTTTGTGCTTACATGCAGAGCCCTGATGAGTATTTAAATTTTAATAAATAACCCGAAACGCTTCGGTGAAATCAAACTCTCTGCATTTCTGTTATTATTAATTGATTTTCAAAAGCACATCAATTAAACTTACATACCTGTTGATATTTGATCGATTGCTGAGAAGCAAAAGTTGAGACTAGCAAATTGGCTTGTATCCAAAAGAATATGAGTTAATTTGTTTTTTGATTTATAATCTAACACCGAATTTTCTTAATATACACTTATGAAAGTCAGGTTCAAGAACATCAAAGGCGTAATTAGATGATAATATTGAATGCGTCTCAAATATTTTCTAGGATGAGTGACTCTGGTGAGGAATGCTTCTATGGTACGAGGTATACGACTCGAGTTAGTGTCGCATTTCTTTGCATCAGACAAGATTTTGAAAATATGTGATTATTTTGTTTTTATAGTTATTTTACTAAATATATCTTGAGAAACGGTGATTTCATAACAGCAGATTTAATGCAAAGCTTCAGAAAAATCTATTAGTTTTAGCCGGAACGAAGAGTGCGTTATGTCTTCTCAACAACGTCTGTCAAGGACTACGAAATACGCACTACAAAAGGTTAAATACAACCTTGTTTCATAAAGACATTATGGGCGAAGTTTATGTTCAAAAAGAACTATTTTTATGATAATTCATAGCACAACTGCACCAATCATAGCTATATAACCGTCTTTGCACTCATTGAGTCGAACGATTTTTACCGAAACAGCTTATCATATTGATGAAACACGTGTAACCAAGTTATTTGTCTCCATATTCTTTCGATGTGATCGAATGCCCTCTATTGAAATGAGGGTATAAAATTAATACGAAGAATACTCTTGAATGAGTGCACATATCGTACTCTGTTGACTGCAGAAAAAAAATTATCACTCAGTGATAATAGCGTATATTAATATCGTATAATTATTCAACCATCCTGTTTGCTTCGTTCTGCGTCATTCTGATATATTTTTTTGTTTTTCGTATTAAATAAAACGTATCCTTGAATCATCCATGTGATAGAAATACGAGTTAATGAGTATTATTTCGATAGTGTTATGGAGTTCGTCCATGATTCTCCTCCTTCTGAACATACTTACATGTCTTTCATTCCATTCTCTCTCCTCTTCCATNATTTATACATCAGTACGGTCAAATATAATAATCGATGCTCTTCAGGCAGCCAAAGACAATTTATTCTATAATATTGCTGGTCTGATTTCTCTTGCAGTTCCATGTTTAAGTTTTTATCTTTTCATTTTATCGAGTAAGCTGTTTCGTTACGAATTTATGAAATTATTCACTGCTAAACGAACAGACCAACCACTAGTTATAACTCGTCAAATTACATCACGAAGAAATTGATTTATTTCAGTAAAACACAGAGTTATAGGTTGTGATTATTTGTTCGTTCTTATATATCTTTATTACGTGTTGTCATAATTTTGTATATTAACACATTCAGCACGATTCAGTTTTCATGGAGAAAATCTTGGAAATATTCATTTTTCTCAATAATTAACTTCTAATAAATGCACATAGTGTCTTGTCGATATTATATATGGGTGAGTCGCTGTTCTCTTCTCCATATCATGGCATGTAATATTACGAGTCAGAGCGAAGTTTTCAATTTTTTTCTTACATATCCTTCTATCTGTAGTTTTACGTATAAAAATAGCGGAAGTTTCCGACTTGTTGACATGTCATTAGAAGTAAACGATACAGAAGAGAACACTAGCACACTTAGTGGAGTTAGTTTTCTGGATTAGCCACGCGACACCAGAGAAAGTTAAAACCTTTTGCCCTTATTGTGCGAAATTTTTGTGTCTTGATTGTTTCAACGAAAAGCATCTCACTACTCAATAAATGATTAAATAATATCGAAGACAGAAGTAATTGCACATAATATGTGCTTTCTACATGAGATGCCTAATTCGACTTATATTATAAGTCGACCCCCAACAGGCTAGTATCAATTCGAATATAAATAGATACCGATATCACACTTATAACAAATGAGTAGATAGGAATAGAAATAGATTTAGTTTTACTTATACATATACACACCCACACCCTCACCCTCACCCGTTTGAAAACACTTAAAACAACTAGCATGTCCGACGATTCGTTGATATTCATTATTTTCATTTAATTTAGCAGGAAATCCAAATATGTTCCACCACGTTGCTCCAGATGATGATTCGTTTTTTTATTACTTTGTAAAGTTTAACATCTGATCGGAGTAATTGTTTGATTTTTTTTCCGAATTCAAAGGAAATTCATTTAATGAAGAGGCATATGTTACATCCATAATTCACTTTCTTTGAATTTAATACAAATCTGAAAACAAACAATCGACGTGTTGTAAAGGAATACTTGTACATATGGACGAGAGGAATAGTCGACTGTTGACTATTATCAGTCTATATTTAACATTTAACGTATAGTTAGTTTGTTTCTGTAAATGATGCAACACTCGTGTGCATCTCGACGAATTATAGTCACAGAGTATGTGACTGTCTGTGAGTGACCTCTATGGTAGAAATAGGAATATTGGTCGCTATGAATTACTAGAAGTCGTGTAGGAGCTTTAAAGTAAAATTTGTAACAACTTATCATGCCGCACGGCAGGACGGGCGATGAATCCTGTCCTGTGCTCAGCTCGGGTGCAAACGTCTGAAGTTGTTGAATTTGATCACGATATAAATGTAATTGGCAACATCGTTTCAATCGGATTAATTAAACAACAACCGGTGTGTGCGAAGTGTTATTCTAAAGAAGTTGAAATAACTGAAAGAAGTGTGAAATGTAAGCGATGTAAGACGAGATATATCACCAAAAACGATGTCGAAGAGAATCGATTGAAAGAAACTATTAATACATCTGATGATAAATCGGTGGAATTGATCATTGAAAAACAAAAATCAAACAACTATTAGAACAATGCAATCACACTCATTTATCAGAAGAAGATTTGTTGGGAAAAGAATCAGTTTTATTAACATTATCATCAATTAGTCTTTCAATTATGTAAAATTCAAAAAATAAAACTGTCATAAATATTGAAATCCATAGTATTCAAATCTAAAACAATTATTCGTTGAAACATTTTTCGAGCTTCTCTAATCTCCTTAAATAATCGTTTCGTTTTTTCTTGATAATAAAATATCAAACTCGAAACAGAAATCCGTTCTCTCTCAATTGACTAAACAGTTGAATCATCTTTTATCTCCAATGAAACATCCCGTCTTCAGCCTTTCAAATTTCAATAAATCAAACGTCCTATATTCAAACTAAACGATTTTCTTTGAACAACACCCGTATAGAATGTTTCCTGCGTTTCTCAATCAACAATATCAAACAAAAATATTACGTACAAATCATTATTATCCTTATTGTAGCAGGTCGATCGCGTTTCACATTTTTAATCCCGTAGGGTATTATGCTGAAAGCGTTTCACGTTATTTACAAAAATACATTTCTTTGATCATTTGGCATTCTGCCAATCGTCCAGAATCTCTAAATTCGATGCTCGTGGATAAAGAATAATAAACAATTGATATTAATGTTCCATGGCCAATTATTTGAAAACATTGAAGTCACACATATCATTTGGCATTTTGCCAACTTTTTATGATTGCTGATCTTTCAAACTGGCTCTATTATCAATATGATTTGGATTTTACTAAACAGTCGGTTTCATATTTACTATTATTAGATAAATATTATGAATTTTTATCATTGGTCATTTTCCCAACTTTTCCAAGCCGTTGGATTTCAAACAGTAGACATACATGGACTGAAAAATTTACTAGACAAATTGGTATGTTATTCGAATTTATTTTGATCAAGGATAAATACCTTCTTACATTGTTACTTCGGATTCCAAAATTCGATTTCTTGAATTACTATTAAATTGCACGAAGATTTGGTTCGGTGAATGGTTTATATTTAATTATTGCTATTCATTAAAAATGAAAACAGCCAGTAATTTGAAAATCTCAACATATCGTTTGGCACGTGGCCAATTAACCGAAACCATCAAATACATTAGATCAACTATCTGTACATTTAGTGATTTAAAAAATTTTTCTTATTTACTCATAGTGTAACATTAATATTTGATTTGAAACCAAGCCAAGATAGTTTGTTCAAACTACTAAATTAATAATGCGCCTTCTTCTGTTTTTTTTCCTTTCTCGAACACATTTTTTCAATTTGGTGCTTATGCAGAGCCCTGATGAGTGTTTAAATTTTAATAAATAACCCGAAACGCGTCGGCGAAATTAAACTCTCTGCATTTCTCTTATTAACTGATTTTCAAAAGCACATCAATTAAACTTACATATATGTTGATATTTGATCGATTGCTGAGAAGCAAAAGTCGAGACTAGCAAATTGGCTAGTATCCAAAAGAATATGAGTTAATTTGTTTTTTGATTTATAATCTAACATCGAATTTTCTTAATATACACTTATGAAAGTCAGGTTCAAGAACATCAAAGACGTAATTAGATGATAATATTGAATGAGTGACTCTGATGAGAAACGCTTCTGGTACGAGGTATACGACTCGAGTTAGTGTCGCATTTCTTTGCATCAGA
Source organism: Adineta ricciae (assembly GCA_905250025.1). Classification (NCBI taxonomy): domain Eukaryota; kingdom Metazoa; phylum Rotifera; class Eurotatoria; order Adinetida; family Adinetidae; genus Adineta; species Adineta ricciae. The sequence continues at coordinate 53,521 of CAJNOJ010000328.1, read as the reverse complement.
CAAGATTTTGAAAATATGTGATTATTATTTTTCATAGTTATTTTACGAAATATATTTTGAGAAACAGTGGTTTCATAAGAGCAGATTTAATACAAAGTTTCATTTCGTTGAGATTTTCAAAAAAGAAAAACCTATTAGTTTTAGCCAGAACGAAGAGTGCATTATTTCTTCTCAACAACGTCTGTCAAGGACTACGAAATACGCACTACAAAAGGTTAAATACAACCTTGTTTCACAAAGACATTATGGATGAAGTTTATATTCAAAAAGAACTATTTTTATGACAATTCATAGCACAACTGCACCAATCATAGCCATATAACCGTCTTTGCACTCATTGAGTCGAACGATTTTTACCGAAACACCTTATCATATTGATGAAACACGTGTAACCAAGTTATTTGTCTCCATATTCTTTCGATGTAATCGAATGCCCTCTATTGAAATGAGGGTATAAAATGAATACTAATACTCAAAATAGATTGATAAGAAGAATACTCTTGAATGAGTGCATATATCGTACTCTGTTGACTCGAGAAAAAAAATATTATCACTCAGTGGTAATAGCGTATATCAATATCGTATAATTATCCAACCATCCTGTTTGCTTCGTTCTGCGTCATTGTAATATATTTTTTTGTTTTCCTTATTAAATAAAACGTATCCTTGAATCATCCATGTGATAGGAATACGAGTTAATGAGTATTATTTCGATAGTGTTATGGAGTTCGTCCATGATTCTTCTCCTTCTGGAGATACTTACATCTCTTTCATTCCATTCTCTCCTCTTCACTCCTCGCTCATTCCATGCTTTCCCTCTTCCATCCTCACACATATATTATCTACATGTATATATACGTGTGGTTTGATTTGGATGATGGTGTTTTATCGACAATAAAGCTACATACATCACAGATAGATTCTTCTTCTTTACTATACTGTAAAATTTTCTAGTGAGTGTTATTGTAGTCGAGTTAAAAGCTGCGAAAGATTCCTCAAGGGTTCATTGAATTAAGGAAATATAATATGATGGTTCGACATTTTTTTAGATGAAAACTATTGCTGTCATAGGTCTAGGTTATGTTGGACTTCCTTTAAGTATTGAATTCGGAAAATATCGTCCGACAATTGGTTTCGATGTTAACAAAGATCGAATAAATGAACTTAAACTTGGTCATGATTCTACAAATGAATTTTCAAGCGAAAACTTAAAATGTGTTGAATTTCTTCAATATTCTTATTCATTAGATGATCTTCGTTCGGCGCAAATATTTATAGTTGCTGTTCCAACACCAGTTAATGCACAACGCCAACCTGATTTGTCAAATCTATTGAAATCATCAGAAATGATTGGAAAAATTTTAAAACAGGACGATATAGTTATATACGAATCAACTGTTTATCCTGGTGTAACAGAAGATGAATGTGTTCCAATTTTAGAACGAATAAGCGGTTTAAAATATAATGAAAACTTTTTTTGTGGATATTCACCTGAACGTATCAATCCCGGAGATCAAAATCATCAACTGAGTAATGTTTGTAAAATTATTTCAGGTTCAACACCTGCGATTAGTCAAGAAATAAATGAACTTTATCAAGAAATAATTCCAGCAGGTACATACGTAGCACCATCTGTTCGAGTAGCAGAAGCAGCGAAAATGCTTGAAAATGTTCAACGTGATGTCAATATTGCTCTTATGAATGAAATAACACGTATTTTTCGATTGATGAATCTTGATACTCATGAAGTATTAAAAGCTGCTCGAACAAAATGGAATTTTATTCCATATGAACCAGGATTAGTTGGTGGTCATTGTATTGGTATTGACTCATATTATTTAATACATAAAGCTTGTCAATTAAACTATTATCCAGAAATTGTCTCAAGCGCACGTCGCATGAATGATAGTATGGGATGTTTTATTGTTGAACAAGTTATTAAATTAATGATACGTAAAAATATACAAATTAATGGTGCAAAAATATTAATTTTAGGTATAACTTTTAAAGAAAATTGCCATGATATTCGAAATTCTAAAGTTATTGATATTATTAATAAATTAATAGAATTTGGTTGTCTCGTGGATGTTGTTGATCCATGGGCAGATTCAGAAAAAGTTTATAATGAATATAAAATTACTCTTAAATCTACAAATGAATTTCAGATGATTAATAAGAAAATAATTATTGAAAATTATGATACAGTTATTATTGCAGTAGCTCATCAAGAATTTTCTTTGTATGATTTTTCTTCAATGTCAACCGCTAATAAAGTTCTTTACGATGTTAAAGGAATTTTACCAAAAGATATTGTTGATGGACGATTATAATTTTATCATTTTTTTCTTTCTGTTAATAAAAATGACTTCTTCATATTTTAGATTAATTTAAAATGAAAATATTGATTACAGGTGGCGCAGGATTTATTGGTTCGAATCTTTGTGAATACTTTCTTCAAAATCATCAAGTAATCTGTCTAGATAATTTTTCTACAGGATATCGTCATAATATTGAGTCGTTTTTACTCAATTCATCATTTGAACTTATTGAAGGCGATATTCGAAATATTGAGACGTGTCGAAAAGCCGTTCAGAATGTTGATTATGTTTTTCATCAAGCGGCGTTAGGAAGTGTACCACGCTCAATAGATGATCCTATTACCACAAATTCAGTAAATATTGATGGTTTCTTAAACATGCTTGTTGCTGCACGCGATGCCGGTGTAAAACGATTTATTTATGCAGCTTCATCATCAACATATGGAGATTCAAAAGAATTACCAAAAGTTGAGGAAAATATTGGTAAACCATTGTCACCTTACGCAATTACTAAATATGTTAACGAGCTTTATGCACAAATATTCACCAACTTATATGGAATTGAAACAATTGGATTACGTTATTTTAATGTTTTTGGTAAACGACAAAATCCAAATGGTTCTTATGCAGCAGTGATTCCATTATTTATCAAATGTTTGATCAAACATGAACGACCAATAATCAATGGTGATGGAAGTTATTCTCGAGATTTTACCTACATTGATAATGTTATACAAGCTAATGAACTTGCTATGGTAACTTCCACTAATATTATTCTTGAACGATTAAATACAAATGAAAACTCACCTAAGATTACTCAGATAAATATAATAATCAATGTAGCATCTGGCGGAAAAACAACATTAAATGAATTATTTACCAGTTTACGCTCTAATCTTTCTTGTTATGATCCAATTATTGCTGATATTAAACCTATCTATGGTATTGAACGACTGGGAGATATTCCACATTCTCAAGCTTCTATCGAAAAAGCTAAAAATATTCTATCATACCAACCGAAATGTAATACTTCGCAAGGATTGGAATTCGTTTGCAAATGGTATTTTGAAAATTTAAAATAGGAATGAGGGTAACCACTTATGCTCACTCTTAACCGAATTACTTGAATAGATTTCACGTTATAAATCATCTCACGCACGTCAGAACATTTTTTCCAACTTTCAATTCTTAAAGAATATCATAAAAGAGGAACATTGTTTTTGTCAGCATATCTTGTTGATTATCTACTTAAATAAGAATTTATTTCATCTCTTCTCTTTCTTTTATCGTTATAAGTCAACAACTCCTTCATTCACGCTCATTTCTAAAAAACAAATGAAATATTCAAAAAAGAAACGAATCCGTCAAATACATCAGTTTAAAACTTTACACTACGAATAATTCATCTTTATATCAATCCATCTTGCCTGTCATCTACCGAAATCTCTCTCAAATCAACGGAGTCTCAGTCAAGAAACAAGCACATCTAATTAATTTGAAATCGCCGAATGAAGAATGGGTATAATTCTCTCTATGCTGTTTGAATGTCTTTCATACTTTGCTGAAGCGACTGAGATGTTATCGACCAGCAAATATCCATCATTCGGTTTCACGTATGTAGTTCTTGAATCACTTCGTCATTATTTGAATCGAAATGCATCATCTGATATGGAATTGGCTATGAAAACGGCAATGAAAGAAAAATTCGATCATTGCATGAATTACAAGACTATCTCGGCAGAAGACAAACTTTTTATAGTGAGTCTCAAGAATCGAGATAGAAGAAGCCACATTCTACGTAGTACTGTAAGATCGTCTAACGAGGCGTAGATTTTCTTCTTTTCTCTTCAGCATTAACAATATTTTTGATTGCTGAGGTCTCTGTTGGTTTTGCGCTCAAACCATTTACCCGAATTTGTGAATTTTTCAAATCAATTGCTCAACAACGAGCAAAAGAACGACTAGCAACCTTTGTAGCACTGTAAACACTATGATAAGGAAATACTTTCGTAGTAAGAATAGATACATTCAAGATAATCGATCCACCATCTATTAGTATTGGTAATGCTTTTTGAATAATAAATCACATTTTTTTGACACTAGTATTAAACAAACGATCAAAATATGAGTCGTTTATAGAATCTAACAGTACTACTTCGTATGCACCGGCATTAGCAAAAACAATGTTTAAATATCCTTTTTCTTTTTTTAACCACATCGCACAGTTTGTCGAAATCGTCCATATACGATACATCACCTTTGATTGCAGTTATTTTATTACTGCCAAGTTTTGTTAGCGTATCATCAAGAGCATCTTGACGTCGACCAGTAATAAGGACATGAAATTATTGAGTAGTAGCAAAACCTATATCTTCTAGGTCACCTATGGTTAAAGCAATCTTTCCGGGAAGGTTACCCAGTTTTTCTTATTATCGCTATATAGTTATTATCAGTCAATAATGTACGTCGTATATCTTATTATTTAGTTATATACACAAACAAGTCACGTCATCATGCTCCTTCTATTATTTTTCTCGTTATCCTTCGATTTACTGCTTTGTGTTGACTCTCAACGTCTTTTTTCTACTAAGTAAAAAAAACGAATGAAGTTTTTCTTTTTTTCTTTGTATGAAATATTTTCATCAATAAACTACACGTGTAAAAGCATTGCTTTAAACAAATACAAAAGTATAAGAAGACTACAAATTTGGCACATTTCTTTGTTTTTGCCTATTGCCAGCATGCCATTACTTTCTTCTTTATTTCGTACTATTATGTCATCCACATTTTCCTGTGTTTCATGTAAGTCTAATTTTCTCATATGAGAAATATTATCTGTAGAAAACTTTTTTCTCTATAGGTCAAAATAAACGAAGCAAAAACTATCGTTACGGTTTAGAATCCGATCATAATTCACCAAGAAAAAAGATACAGAGTGAAAAGATTGGTAGTACATTGTTGTTCGAACCAATGGTAGAACAAAAAATTCCATTGTTGGATACTAATTCATTAGATAGTGAGACTATTCCAATTGGTTCGTCTCATTGTAGTATTAACACAATATACGTACCAGCTGAACAACTAAAGATTGATTCAATATCTGATACGAATTCTCTTAATCTTCAATCGACATTGTCTAGAATTCAACCACATGATGAAGGGCATATTGATGACGATGAAATTGAGAAATTATTAACATCCGATTTCTTTCGAACTGTTTGCAAAAACGGCAATATAACAGTAAACAAACATCTTTCTAATTCATCTAATCGGTTAACAATTCGTAAACAAATCGAAAAACAAGAATATGAAGAACACCAACAATTACACGGTTCAAAACCAAATATCTATGAATATGAAATAAGGCAACTGGTGCCAAAATCACATGCTGATGGATCACAAGTATCAATAGTATCAGATGTCAGCGAGAAAAGTTTTTATTGATCTTCTAAAGTTGAATTATGTCCCTTTTTTTCATTTCGTTGTTTACTTTTTCGGAAAATCTACGTGCATGAGAATATATATAAGTCGTAACTTGAATTCTTCCACATGCATAAATTAATGTCTTGAGGGTGAGGGTGCCAAAGCAAAATCAAGACGCGTTTCGATCTTGCTCAAGGGTCTCCTCAGTTGGTACTAGACTATGTAATCACTTAAATGATCGTAGTAATTGTCAACTTTAGTAGCTTAGTATGATGAATCGGAGGCGCATAGAAGAAACGAGTACGTATATATACAAGGATATATAGTGAGGAAGTTTTTGATTGCATTATCTATTGTCAGGCGTGCGCTGACTACGGAAGTGTGCTGAAAGTGTTGGTCCCAAAATTGATGGATATCTTTTTTGCAGCCCGCTAATCGATTTTCATAAGTGTAACGGACAATGATATTAGTATTCCATTTAGATAGATGGTTATTATTTGATGGATTCATTTGATTATATGTAGAGTTTTCATTGTTACTATATGCTGCTCTTGATATCCTTGATTGGACAGCCATTTCTGGAATAGTTAGTCTATGTAATGGCGCTTGGTGTTTATTGCGAAAATCATCATCATTGTATATGATAATGGTCACATTTTGATTTGCTTCATTGACAGCAAAGAATGTATTGAATGAATCGGGGTGAATGCCTACAAATTGTGAATAAGAGAATGATTAGATTGAGAAATCGGTACGTTTATCTTACCCGTTATACAACAACATTAATTTGATGGAGCATCGTTCACTTTCAAATGTTGATAATGTTGAAGAATATCGAATGGCTCGTAAAAGTGCCGTATAGCTGACATTCGTGAATACATGCTTTGGATGATTAGGTGTAAATGTTATCACATACGGTTCTGCTGCTTCTTTGTGATGAACTGATGTTAGCAATGTGCCACTTTTATTTTCGATCTGAACATCGAAAAATGATACGCTTGAGCCAATTTGACGCACTAATTTGATATTGGGACGAAATAAGTTGGCTTCATCTAACATTCGATTGATTTTATCGAAAGATTCGTTCGATGTACAGATGATGTCATCAATCTATCTGTAGTAAAGAGCAATGAGATAGATAAGTTGCTGGTATAGCACTTAAATCAAAAGGTAAACGTGCCGACCATAAGTTTCATTTGAACTTGTTTGATAAAGGACAAACGGTTTTTCCCATTTCCACATAAAGATATTGGCCAAAGTTCGAGTAAAAGCTGATCCCATTGCATCATCGACTACTTGTCGATGGAATTTCTTATCATACGTAAACACATTTTTCTGTCAAAATCAGATGAGCTAATTTCCGAATGGCATCAGGTGGAATAAAGTTGTTGGTTCCAAATAGTCATTTGCGGCATATACTTCGAGACAGCGAATGAGATCAACATCGTCAATATTTATTGTTGAACGAACGTGTTTATCAAACAACGGTCGAAGTAATTGATCGAGAAATTTAGAAATGCTGGTTGTCGGTGTATGCATTGACGAAACAATTGGTCACAGCGGAGTACCTTCCTGTGAATTATGAACACAAATGACTAACGAGGTGAAAGATAGTCATTTTAAGGAGATGTTCTTACAGTTGATCACATGAAATATATTTGTGTCCAAGCCAGCGATTTTGCATATGTTGCTGTAGAACTGGCACAGATTCGTTCGCATAACCCGATTATTTGGAGAAATATGCCTAATCTGACAATCGATTTTCTTTCGAAAAATTGCTTCAAAATCGCTAAGAAATATTCTCTGAAACAGACACCAAAACGAATTGAGGCGAAATTAAAGGAGTTTTTACAATTACAAGGAATAGTAAATATCGAGAATTCTACTCGTTACTATTTAAACCTGAAAGATAATCAAAAAACCAAACGCTGCTGAATAGTCAGAACAGGTACATTCCATTTAGTATTCATACCCAACAGCTTATACGAGATAGTAAAAAGAATCAGTACTAAGAAGTTATATTTTTGTGTGCGTCGTATTAGTAGCAATTGTTGCAGTTGTACGAAGTGACGCTATGTCAGTCAGTGTTGATTTCAGCGATTTTTTCTTTATGAAAAGATGACTTGACGATCGATTAGTACGTGTAATATTGTTCCAAAGATCTTTCAGCTTATGTTTCAATGTTAATAATGGACCGCTTTAAAAATTCAATAAGATCATTTTCTTCTACGGATGAAAAAAGTCTGCAGAAATAATTCATGTGCATATATTTGTTTAGATATGCATGCACTAACTTACGCATTTTTTTCAAATGCTTCATGATGTTCTTTGCAAAATGAAAATGACAGAATAATATCATTGATTGAGGAAAAAGTATTCGAAAGGTGTCGTATGCTGCCGTCTCAAATGAGTAGCTTCACATTTGTCTCCCAAAGCTGCAAATAATACTGTTTTCATAGAAAAGTCATTATGTACATGTACTGTATATGACTGACCAAAGAGTTTTGGTGCAGTTTTAAACGCACTCTCTGCATTCTAAATACGACATTGAGCTATTGCTTTGGGTAAGAGTTAGAGTGTAGGTAAAAGTATAGAACAAGAAGATACTCACACCCACTCTCACACACCCTCAACATGTACTGATAGGGTCTAACTATCACAGTTTTTACATAACAAAAAAAGGACATCGTTATCTGAAGGATTTCATAAGTAATATTGAAAATTCACCTAATAAAGGGAAAAAATCAACTATTTATTCGTTTCTTTTCTCCTGTAGTTGAAACTTTTTTTTAATCGATGTCAATTTTTATTTAAATTTCATAGATCACAACGAAGAAAAATATGAACGACTCTGTCCATTCTACAGTTTTCTCAATTCATTTCTGACACTTTTTCTGTAATATTCAGTGGTTATTGTTTGGTTGAGTTTGGAACGGTGCTATTTGTGCTGTAGTTATATGAAAAATACCTTTTACTTTTTTCCAAACTTCCGGCAAGCCTGCGAGACATACAAATGGTAAAAACATAATAGTGTGATATCCGAGAAACGATATAATACGCGATACTTGACCTTCGACATTGATTCCGACTAAACTCAACATGTCAATAGCAGATAATGGGAAATTGATGGATAGATAAAGTGCCACAATACTGAGCAATTGAAAAGCCATTTTACGATACTTTTTCCATGCAACTCGTTGTTGAGCCGTTCGTTTATGACACATGACACGAATCAGCAATGCAATATTGAACAATGTGATTGCTATCATGGGTATGATACCATGGAAATAAAGTTCGAAATAGGCTATAATCACATTCTCATGATAACATCCATCCACTCCACAAACAGCCCAGTTGTAATCCCAATCATTTTGACATGGATAGAAAAATACTAGCACGGTATAATACAGGGTCATATACGTGAGAATAAAATACATAGGTATGTAATGAAAAATAATGCGCTTGAAACGAGTATTCGTTAACTGGTGATGAAAGACAAGAATATGTCTTTCAAATGAACCCCATGCTAATAAAACGGTGATTGTATTGAATACTCCATAATCAATCCACAGCCAGAAATAACAAAATGCTGGTGATTGTGGCCAAACCTGACGATGTAAACGATAATATGTTATTGAACTAGCAATGTCAATGAGAGTGTACATGAGGCCCAGAATGAGAACAACGATAACAATATGATTATTGATCCCTTGACGAAGAGTTCGTATGGCAAAAAAATGATAGAGCAGAAAGACATAGCAAACGACTGAGGGTCCAATGAAAACAGCCAGAAGCCACATCCAAAGAACAGGCGACTTGTATACATCTTCGTAATCAGAATTATATCCAGACTGGTTCATTGTTTTCTTAAAAATTTATTTGTTTCGTGGTAAACTATACCGAAGTGAATACGTTACTTTGATTGAGTATACTCAACAGAATGAAATAATTTTCCCTTTCGTGCATTTATATACTTCTACTTTTTTTTTCTGAGAAGGCAGAGAAATAATCTATTTTTTAATCTCTTTCTGATAGAAATCAGTTCCGCAAACATCGACTGTTTGACTCGCCGAAAAAAACACTTTGGTCTGAAAGACATAATTGAAGAGAGTTTTTTTATATCCTTAATTGCCTTCTGTTTGTTGAGGCAAAAGATCGCTTGTTTTAGCTGGATGCATTCTGTCGGTAGGATTCTTTGACAGTGGTGAGCGTCTTAGAAAGCCATGCGAATTAGAACAAAAATATTCCTCAATAACATTAATGTATTGCGATACATTATTAACATTCAAACGAAAAAATCAAAAAGATTATTTTTATGATGCGTTATCAAATTTTGTGTGTAATTAAAAATTCTATGAACAGTTGTTTCTATTGATTCAACTACCATATTAATTTGCTAGTTTCGCTGTGTTTTTTCAGAGCTCCAATTTTGTGTGCTTATACGAAAATCTCATAAGAATACTGAATGAACATCGCTGAATTTCTCTTAAATGTTTTTATCTAATTGATGTCCTGTTTATCTTGTATTGACAATGCCTGAAGAAGTTTTTACATAAAAAAACCGTTAGTATAGAATAAAAATAGACGCATTTTAGCGTTATTGGATATTACTTCATGACGCTAATTGCTATAGAGTTGTTTTCCTTGATCTCTACACACGTATATATAGGTCGCAGGAATAATTGAGATTCAGGAAAATCTAAGATTATCCTAGGAAAAACTAAAATTCCAATTTGTTCTAGGGCAATCTTAGATTTTCCTGAATCTCAATTATTCCTGCGACATATATATATATACATCTACTTTCTTTTTTCTTGTCGCTTTTTAGTTTTTCGTTGATTATTATGTTCGTTCTCATGACGAATTCTACTGTTGCATTTTTTCTTTATTTCTTCTCCTTTTATAATTTTTTTTCTCAAAACATCTCTGATAGGAATGCACCAACACTAAAACTTGGCATAGAGTATTGGTCTTGAGGTCGTATTCAAAGTACTGATATAGACTAGTAATGGTATTGGTATTAACCCTTTGGAGACGGGCGTGGTATATATACCACATGGAGTATTTCTCAACATTTGAGAACGATATAGGTTTTGAATCAACCAAAAGTGAGTAGAAATAGTCTACTAAGTACTTTTATTATGTTGATGCCGTAAATGATCAGTATTCATAAATTGTGGAAACATACCCAGTGTATTCAGTAGTTTATAATACTACATAGTAAGCTATGCCTTTATTTTCTCACATACCGTTTATTCGAATTTTTCTGATACCTATACGTTGATATTTTTCCTATATTTCCCTTTTGTGAAAGAAAGGGTTATAGCGCTCTAAAATCGATGGCTCAAAAGCTAGAAGTTTGTGAGTTTGCCCAATCCAACCAGATTGCAGTTTTTTTTATAAACTGATGAAATCTAAGTGATGACCATCCAGAAATGATTCACCTGAGGTAACCAAGGTGGAGGATCACGAATTCGATGTTAGTTTTTTAAAACTTCAATTAGCTAATTACTAATTAAGTAGCGAAAAACTTTTCGGTTGTAGAGTAAGAGCTGACCGAAGGGTTAGCGATATCAAAGAACTCAAATTTGAGGTTAGCTTTTCGTTACTCACCAAGATGCTTCTGATTCCTTTTTCTTTCTGGAAAAGATATTTTCCTGTATCTTTTCTAAATTCCTGAGTGGAAGCTAGTAGATGAGACGCCATTCCTAAACACGACGTATGCGAAGATACTGGTTTAGGCCTCTGCAAAAAAAGATTTAGTATACCTTGCATTATGGTGTTTGCAATTCAAGAAATCAGACAGAATACTATATACTTAACGTCATATTGGTCTTGTGAGCTGCGATACGTCAATTATTTCGATACGACTTTAGGGGAAATAGGTCTCACAGAGGTATGCTCGTTAGTGTAGTTCCATCTCATCAACTATCGAGACAACTGGTAGAGAAATAGTATTGTAAACATATAAAGCAATATGACGCATGCTCTTTTCATGCCAAACTATAGAATAAAACTTTCTATCTAGTTCCTTTCAGTAATTGAATGCATGTCAAGTGACTACTTTAAAAGTAAGAATGAAGATGAGTAAAATACAGGGGCAAATTATGAAATAGGTAAACCATTTGAATGCGAAAGTTTTTATTTATTTATTTTGATGAACACAAGCGATCTGATGATATACATTTAGTAAAGCGCAAGCGGTCACTGCGCCGTATTATTTGTAAGCATAGCAGAGGATTTTGAAATATTTGCTGTCTTTGTATTCAGGTGGACATTTATCAATTCGACTATTTTTCGTATTTATGGATTAACGTCGATCAGATTGAAAGTTAACTCGCACGTTTGCTTTGGAGGAAGTAAAAAATGACATATACATTGGGGAGCTCTTGAAATTACACAGGCATCAGTGAAAGAACGGAGCGAGACCGGTTAACAGATAGACATTTCTTTGAAGAATCGCGTTGAAAATGAGAATTGAAATAGCGAGATACCCAATGATTTTTTGAAAAAAGTTTTCAGAAAGAATTTGGAATAACGTTCAGATACTGAATAAAAGTTCCACCGATTTTATTTTGATCTTTTCGGTTTTTAGTCTGTATTTCAAAAACATATATTCGTATACAGCAAAATACAACATAAAACATCAACTTATTCACTATGTTATTTTCATCATTAAGAGTATCAGATGGGTAATACTACATTTGGTCGTCGAATAGGTAATAAATTGAATATTAATTGTTTGAAAATTGATCGAATTTCACTTGATAGACAAATATAAATATAGCATTCAACAGCATTGTTGAAAAAGAAACACATGCGACTGGTAAGAACAATGATACTATCTATTGCTAACCATTGAGAATCTTTCTGCCAATTATCTGTAATTGTTGTGTAAGTGTATTGTGCAGTATAAGGTACTAATGAGATGATCAATACAAAAACTTGCGCAAGGATCATACGAATAAATTGTTGCTGTAATCGTACTAGACGACGAATACATCTTTTAAAACGAGTTATATGTTTATAAGTATGATATCCAAAGAAACTGAGCCATAATAAAGGAATGAATAGAACTAAACATGGGACAAAAAAGTATCCATGATATTTTCGAAATATTTCACCAACTAAAAAACATTGCCAGATATTTTTCTCTAGGATATTATTATTCCAAATGGCATAGGGAATACTAAGTAAACTCCAAAACATGACAGTGATCAAAATGAGAAGACGAACTCGTCTAACAGTACTCCATTGGCGAATTGATACAGATTCTGATGTTGATGCCCATGCATCAAAAGTTACTAGACATTTGAGATAAAGATATGTTTGCGTTGAAAATATTGCAATATAACTACGTGATATACAGGCGAATCGAAAAGTAAAGAAATAAGGCCAAACAAATCCTGTAACAAGTATTTGATTTAAAAGGACGAAACTAAGAATGAGAATATTGAAAACAGATTGAATGAGAATATATTGAGTCGAAGGTAGTTTTCGAAGACGTCGATTCGAGAATATCAATAGATTAGTCAGTGTGCCAATAAGACCAAAAAATAGAAAAGAAAGACCAACTATGATAACGAACCATTGTGATATCGAGATGAGTATTGCTGACGAAGACATTAATAATCAATATAAATAATTTTGTTTCGCAGCAAGTAGTTTTTATTTTTTCTTCAAAAATGCTATTGTATTTTCGACTACTTCATTGAGTACAATATTGAATTAAAACATGAGAATTGAAGAGGATATTCATGAGATATTTATGTTGCACTTAAAAATATAAGAAAGATAATGAAATGAAGTTTCTGTTATGTGATAATGCCTATGCTAATCTATTTTTTTAGATATCACATAAAAGTTTATGACAAAAGACGTTGAGAAGAAGTTTACCTAAAATTGAACTGAAAATATTTTGCCAGAAAAACTATCTTAACATTGTGAAGGAGAATTTTGGAAATATGGTTGTGTGTCTAAGTCACAATGGCTGAAGTGACGTATGGATCGGAATGAAAAGAATCTTACATGATATACTCTTTAAGGCTATAGTCTCACACATCCATACTGTTTCTTCTTTTTTTCTCTCTTTCTCTTTCTATATTTTCTTCCTTTTTGTGCTTACAAATAGTATTCCAACAAACATTATCGCAATTGAATGGTTAATTACAGTACCCGTGCCCGAATGCAACATTCTTCTCAAGGTTTCTTTTTTCTTCTCTAATTCTTCAATTATCTTATGAATATGAATTTAAAATGAAACTTGTTCATTTGATTACGCACCCAGTATCTATTTATCAATTATATATCTGTTAATAAGATTACTTTTTTTGAGGTTCCATAAAATATAACAAGACTCAGATGTTAGTTGTTATACTATGTTTCTACGACATCTTTACAGGATAAAGTCCTGAAGTTGGTTTTTTAATAAAAATCGATCCATAGAATCGATTGAATTTTGTTCAAGACTAATAAATTCGTAGAAGGTGTTTGAAAAATATTTGTCAATAAAAACATTAATTATTTACTATTCTAAATTCTTTATAGAAAGAAATCTTCTATATAAAAAGAAAATTATTAGTTTTATCGATATATTTATGGAAACTATGCTGTAATATAAGAAAATTTATATGATATTAGAAGCACTTCAAACTGATTAATTGTAATTTTTCTCAGATATAATTACTGATATATGTAATATCAGAAACCTTTGTCAGAAGTACTTTTTGCATTCATAATTTTGTCTCTATGTTAAAAACACGTTTACATATAATAAGCAGATTTATGTAATAAAATCATGTCGTTTTTTGAAGAATAAATTAATATTTCGAACACGTTTTGTTACATCTACCATTAGAAACGCACGAGTACACATCTATGTTGGAATCATGTCGAAAGAGAATAGGGTGAATCCATGGAGATCCAGCCACGTTTTGGAAAGGTTTTTTTTTTCAATTTTTTTTCGTCTTAAACATCCGATCTTTGTTAGAAAACACTTTTGGTGAAAAAAAAATTGGGTCCTATCTGCGAAAGACCTCGAGTTTTTTAGCGTTTTTTAGGTACACGTACAGCATTTTTTATATATAGGAAAAATGATAGAAAAACGTCTGGAACTCTTTTAAAAGCTCTTTTTTCGAAATTTTTTAGTACTCATAAATATTAAACAAGTCTAGAAACATCTTTTTTGGTAATAATTACACTAGCCTTCTTGAAAATCATATGTGATAAACTACTTTTTCTTTGTATAATAACAGTCCTATTTCGTGAATGCGAGTTAGATGCAATTAATTCGAAGAAATCTTCTCTTATTTGCTTCGAAAAGTTATCGAAGCGTTGATGACCTTGAATTTTGCTAAGACATCTATCCCAAGTGATGAACTTCAGACGAAAGAATTCTGGTATAGCGAAGAACACAGTTGTCCAATCTATCTGAATAGTAAGTTTCATCACCAAGTTTGACTTTAAAAAGATGTGATGGATTCAGAAAAACACAAAGAGCAGTTTTATTTGAATGTAAAAGTTCTTATCTGTGTTGATCGAGACGTCGAACTGTATTGAACCGTTGAATGGCTAATTGGCTCGAACTGATGCATGCTGCGAATACCTTGTATCGTACCTAAATCAGTACATACGTAAGAGACTAGAACGAGAAGTCTTTCTCACCTGTAACTCGAAGTTTTTCGCTTCTGCTTTTTAAGCAATTGTTGATAGCTTCCTCTACTTCATCCGAGTCAAGATAGAAGATATTAACACCAGGATTATCTTTGTTGGATCTTTTTGCTGTTTCAAGTTGTTGTTTTTGTGAAAAATTATAAAAATCTTTTGCGTTTGACATGAGAATATTTTTGGAAAGTGTATCACGTCTGGCGGTAGACTTCAGTACTGCACCAATTCCGTCACCAGCACCTTTCCCATGACCCGTAGCTGTAAATGTCCATGAAGCATCTAAACCAAAATCCCTCTTGTGATGAATCAGGTTCAAGATACTAGTGTTGTTTTTAAAATGGGCACATGCCCCATCACTAAATGAAAGAAGAGAGTCAACATAGCACACAAACGACATGAAAGACACGATTTACCTGACATAATTGATCTTTTTTACCAATGGAAAGTTTTTCTTGATAAATTCAACAAGAATTTTTTGTGCACAGTGCACAAATGCTGTCGAATGCTCCATATAGTTACTGATAATGGCTATATTTCTTTGCTCATTTCCAATGGTAAGATGAATTGTAAATAAGCTGACTTGATGCTGACTAAAGAATCCTTGTTGAACTTCACGCTGACGTATCAATGTATAATTCATTGAAAAATCTATTTGCGCCACCGCAAACGAGTCGTTCGTCGATTTAATGCGCAAGTCATTGATGTATTCACGTTGTACTCTGTTTGTATGTGTGTGAAGCAAGAATGATGGCCATCTTTCTTCAATTTCTGATAATAGAGATTCAACTGAGCCAAACATCTGTTGAAGGTCGAACTTATTGTTAATTTTCTTCCACAAAGTCCATGAGCATTCTTCATCCAAATCCATTATGTTGCCGCTGGTCAGAATGGCTGCGATGTTCTTCGATGAACAATTTTTACATTTACCACTGAAGCATTTTTCATTTGAGTCTGTGCATACCATTTGATTAATCAGATCTTTCATAGTAATCTGGTTGGTGACTGATAAAGCAGTTGTACCAGCACATTTCCGATAATGGTTGTTCCAGGCCTATAATGAAGGTATTTTAAGTTCGAATCAACACGCCAACGCTACGAACCTTTAGTAACAAGTCAATATTTTCATGAATTATGCAAATGCACGTGTCGTGTGGTGCTGCAGTCTTCACTTCTCGTGGTCGAAGAGTATTGAACGTTGATCGTGAAACAAGTCCAGGATGTCGTTCTTCAAATATATGGTACGCATCCAAGACAGTCATTTCTAAAAACCGAACTGCTACACGTTGTCCATTAATTTTAATTGTATCTTTAGAATTGGACGAGGTTCGACTAATACCATCTTCGCAATAAAACTGTATCACAGTGTCAATTGTTGAGTCAGATAAAGGTGTATTTCCTCGTAGACTTTTTGGATAAGCAAGTATTCCTTTGTTTTTTCGAAGAGCAACCGATCGTCGAGCCTGATTAGGTTTTGATCCAAACCTAATAAATAGAAAAGAGTTGTTAGTAGAACTCAAGTGGAAAATGCGGAGATATTAAAGGAAAAAAGAATAGAATACGCACCATTTTTCGATTTTTTCTCGACCCCATTCTTTGGGAGCAATTGTCATCAAACGAACCTTCTCATCAGGATCACTCTCATCGAATAACCTTTTCAAACCACTCAAAAGTTCATTCGATTCACATATTGTTAGTGCATGAGGATTTGGATTATTCGAAATTTGAGAGTTGTCACCCAATAGGTCACATAATCGATTTAGTTTACGATAAACTTCATCAACTTTAATTCGAATAGGTGATACTGCTGATCTAAATACAATCGTCGTTTAAAAAAATCGAGATATAGTTCACAAACTGACTTGTCATGAATTGGATCAATGTTCAGTAGTTCGAATACAGCTGATAATTCTTCCATTGCTTTGCGTTTCTCGTGTTCGAGTTCATACAAAACATGATCTGTATCTCCATCCATTGATTCAGGATCAGTTGTGGCCTGATCTACATGTGGTGATTCATCATCATTGTCATCTGACTCAGCTATAATACCACTATCCATATGAGAATTTTGTTTTTCTTCTTCACTTAATTCATTGACATTCATACTGGCAGCGCCATCATTATCATTTTCTTTTTGATTAACAGGAGAACCTTCTGTCATGGGTCCATCATCACTTGAACTTTCATCTTCGTTGAATTCCATTGATTGATCAGTCATTATTTTCTTCGATTCAAATGTATGGCATCTTGCACATAACCAACGAATTCGGTTGTGAACCACATCATATTGAGAAATCAAAAACTTTGAAAGCTGTAAAGATACAGCCTTGGTTCCTTTTGGTATGCGTGTGGTTTGTGCATGATTTATTGGATGTTCACAATATTTTTGTCTTGGCATCGAGATAAAGTTTTAGGGAGAAAAAGAGGTACTGATGAGAAATCGATATATTTACTACTATTTAATGATTCATCCCGTAATCTTATTCGTTTAAGATTAGGACATTTTCTAGTAACGCATCACGTTTAAATCTAAAGATGTCATTACACAGACATGAAAAATCTATCATTTCGATTACACTGTCCTTTTTGAATGCAGTCTCTTACTTCTATGAGACAGCTTCACGGCAAACCTTTCTAGTGATGTGAGCCAAGTCATTAGTTCAGCATCATTTCGAGAGGATTATATCATCAAAATTGTCATACTCTACGAATAAAATAAGACAGGATTTCTTCGAATTAATTGCATCTAACTCGCATTCACGAAATAGGACTGTTATTATACA
>CAJNOJ010000328.1:20793-35293 GCA_905250025.1 Adineta ricciae | reverse complement strand
TGGCGTCGTTTGGTCATAGACCTCTTTTCGTTCTTCGGCGTTTTTGGTAGCATTTAGCCCTTTTAGAGTGAAAAATTTTATGATCGTTCGATATTCGATGTTTGACATGTCTGAAACATGAATAAATACGAAATGAATAGTACGAAATAGCAAAGGAACACGTTTCGATATTTCATTTAAAATCACCTATAATGTCATGGAAAGAGTCAATAAGCATAACTCGTTTTAATCGGAGAAATGAATAACAAAAGTAAGAGATTCCACATATTCATACGAAAAAAAAGAAAAAAATGTTCAGAACGAAAGATTAGATATTTTCGCGAATATTTGTTCTCTCGTTTTGCACATATTTCTCTTTCGGTAGCGATACGTGCCACTTTTTGGTTCCGTTATTCATCCTATAAGGACATCGAGTGGTACTCATATAATCTTGAAATGAAATTATCAATGATTTTTTCAAAATCTAGAAGTGCATTTTATTGAAGCTTGGTAACATTTGTTTCGTTTTCTGTTTTCGACCACTCAACCAATTCTTTTTGATAGACACAGTTGTGAAAACTAATTCTTTCCACAAAATGATACAAGCAGTCGAGAAAAAAAATCTATGCAATGTTGAAAATTCACCTTTGGCCCAATAACATGAACTAAACGTTTCATATATGTAATTAGGATACAGTTCTACGGACTTTCCGGACACCCTGATAATAGATGCCAGAGACGGTTCCAGTTGGCGATAACGCCCACCAACACACTTAATATAGTTTCGTATACCTGAGGGTGTGGTTGTAAGTGTTCGTTTGAACTACAGTCTTACACTCTCATCCGCATTAGTCAAAATTTCATTAACAACTTATAACAACGAGTTTCGTCTGTGTGAAATCTCATTAGCGGTCATATGGAGCGTGATATAACGAAGGACATGTGAGATTAAAAATTCAGTAGATGGAAACGTCTTTTTATTCAGGAAATTAACATTAGCTTTACAATTTCTTGATTACAAGAAACGTCTGTTTCGTTATTTTTTTTTCTTGAATACATAACATTCACATACTTTTTTAACGTACTTAATGAATGTTACTTGGAGGAGACGGTATAAGATGATGAATTACAACAAGCAATGCTAACATAAATGGTTGATCTTGATTTGCTGCTAATTCTGCTCCAGTCCCTTTCCAGCTGCCAATGTTTTGGTGGTGGGCATTCCATATGGAAAAATATTTTGGTTCTCGCGACAATATCGTAATGTCATGAGGTCCATAAACAGTGTCAATTTCAAAATTAAGCCCTCCAGGAGATTGTCTTATTCTTGCTATTTCACGGCCATCATTCGACAATAACTGATATGTTGGGTGCAAGAAGTGTCCGGATTCCTTTTGAATGCTAATCAAGGGAGTACCAAGGCGATCTTCTAGTATTAGGTTATTAATGCCACCAAATAGTCTACCGCCACGGACCAGATACTGTTCGTTACCGTTTTCATATATGGTAAATTTTTTATCAATAGAAAATGGATGACCAACTATTCGATAAAGTCGCATAGATGAAAACTGTCGGGATCCAACGCCTGTTGAACGATGAGTTTCATTATACCTTCGTAATCTTGTACCAAGAAAATCTCTGCCATGATAATGATGTCTCGAGTACATTTCGCAATACTTTTTACTTTATTTTCTTCCGATCAATAAATTAAGGTGTGTTTTTCAGTACGCCAAAATTTACCAAAAAGAAACCTATAATGATCTACAAACATACATTGCAGACAATATAATCGTTTATCTTCAATATTATTCAGTATTTACAGCTGGGAAATATATTTTTCATTTTCATGAAACCAAATAAAACATCAATCAACATTTCTTACTTGTCACCTGATTTTGAGCTACTATCTCGAAGACGAGGATGCGTATTAACTGGAGGCTATAGAATAAACCCACTTTCACATACTCTACAATTCTGTAAAAATCTTTCTTGGCATGTTGTTCTTACTTCAACACATTCTCACAGTACCATCGGCAATATGAATCGATCAGTGAGAAATTATCACGCTACATTTTCATAAATTTAATTTGAAATAGTGCTTTATATTGTAAAGATTAACCTGTCGTCTAGGAATTAAGATCTCGTAATGAGCTACAAAACACTGATGTGGGCAAAATCATTTTAATAGCGACGTGACACCGTACACTTTCAATATGTGTATCTATA
Source organism: Adineta ricciae (assembly GCA_905250025.1). Lineage (NCBI taxonomy): Eukaryota > Metazoa > Rotifera > Eurotatoria > Adinetida > Adinetidae > Adineta > Adineta ricciae. The sequence goes on along the minus strand of CAJNOJ010000328.1, from coordinate 33,088 downwards.
TATAAGAAGTTGGTCGGAGACTGATTTTTTTTTACATAATATACAGAGTTAGTTGTTTTATAAACCTTACAAAAATCAGCGCCAGAAAACCTTCCTGTAAGGAACCACTGCTGAAAAACTGTCGTTAGCGACGTGACTCAAAAAAAGACATCGGTTTTCACTTTTTTCAGTTTAGGTTAAAATAGCTTTGAGCGAAAGTATTATTTTCGAAAACAATATTATATACTGTGTAGACCACTTAGAGTGCTACGAAGCCCGTGTGCAGTATTTCCCTCAGATCACATAGATTTTCTGAAAAACCAACTGTATTCCGCGTTAGTGACGTGACATTTTGTCAGCGACGTTACTCAGTACGAGTGGTCGAGCGAAAAAATGCTGGTACGACTGGAAGAGAGATCCAAATCGATTCACATAAGCGTGGATCATTCTTCGATACCTTTAGTTTATCATGAAATGAAAATTTCTGATTCGACCCTTACCAGGAGCCGGAGGGAGGGGTTTTTGCCACGGAAATTTCACATTTCCGATTTCGCTGAAAATTCTATCATATACGTAGGCCGGGCCATAGAGTTTATCCTGAAAGTTTCAAACTTTTTCGTCGTACGGGTAGGGAGTAGGGGTCGGACAGTTCAGTTTAGTTCCAAAGAACTGAACTGTTTAAACAGTTCTTTTGATAGGAACTGAACTGTTTGTTTAGACAGTTCTTTTCAGAAGAACTGATGTCTGGTGATAGTTCTTCTTCAAGAACTGTTCCCATAACAGAACAATATTACTCACTACCCGGAAGTATAATTCCCATAACAGAACAATATTACTCACTACCCGGAAGTATAATTCCCATAACAGAACAATATTACTCACTACCCGGAAGTATAATTCCCATAACAGAACAATATTGCTCACTACCCGGAAGTATAATTCCCATAACAGTACACATGTGTTCTGTTTTGGGAATTGCATTTCTGGGTAGTGAGTAATATTGTTCTGTTATGGGAACAGTTCTTGAGGAAGAACTATCGCCAGACATCAGTTCTTCTGAAAAGAACTGTCTAAACAAACAGTTCAGTTCCTATCAAAAGAACTGTTTAACCAGTTCAGTTCTTTGGAACTAAACTGAACTGTCCGACCCCTAATTACCATCTGCATCAAGATATTCGATAGAGTCAACGGTACATTGGCCTCCCACTGACTTTCTAAAGTCTTGNTTCTTCTGAAACGAACTGTCTAAACAAACAGTTCAGTTCCTATCAAAAGAACTGTTTAAACAGTTCAGTTCTTTGGAACTAAACTGAACTGTCCGACCCCTAGTAGGGAGATATTAGCTAATTCTTGCTTAATCAATTAACTAATTGATTACTTAGTTTTAATTAAATGGCATGAGAAAGAGCAAACATTTTTACATATGTTTATGATAAAAGAATTTGGTTAGAGAAGATACTGTCGTCAAAAACTAAAGCGAAACGAGAGAGGTCAATGTCCTGTTTTGCCCATATAGTCTGTGTCAACTCATGAGAGCCTTTTCATAAAGTCCATGTTGTCTCATAGTCTTATCAATGCCATATCAAGCAGATTTGTACATGCTCTACGTACACGATGAGGGTGTGCGCGTAATGATAAAAGATAAAATATCCTCACCCACACTCTCGAGTGCTTCGATATCTGACATAGTCATCGATAGTCTCATGAAACTCTCTTAAGTCTTAATACTACAGTCGAATTAATATTAGAAATCAGACTTACTTGTGAACTGTGTAGTACGGTCGTGAAATGTGCGAGTTTATTTTATATCTTTATAACTGATTTCACTTCTTTTTATCGTTTGTAGAAGTAACTTGGTTTTTCCCCGTACAATCCTATTTACGAAATCAATCAATTGTGACACTTCAATCACATAAATAATATCTAACGAAACATGTTTCATTATGAATCATTGCAATTGTCTATTTCCTTTTTCCCATTTACATTCGTTTCTTTGAGTCAATGAATCATAATATTTTCATCAGATATATACGTTTTTTTTAAGTTTTATGGACTTATATTTAAATGAGTAATAAGATAACCCAAATGAGCAATAACGAAACTTAGCAATAATAATGTGCGATGAGTAATAATAATACTAAATGAGCAATTATAATATTAACCCTTTGAGGACCAGCTTATTTTAAGAAAAAAATTAAACATAGAGATTATTTTAACTTTTCGAAAGTGATATATTTTTGTCAACTTTATCAAAACTGAAGATCAGAAAGCACTCAAAGTATGATATTCTTTGAAACAGGTGGGATTACATAGTGGAGCATCACAATCCGGGCAATAAAATCTTGTATCACTTCGTTTTCTTTCTCGCTTGACTGTATGACTGCAAACAAAACAGTGTCTTTGAACATTATCTCCTGGAATAAAAGCAATGAAATGACGAGCAGTGAGACGTAGCAGAGAATCGGTTGACGGTCTTCCTCTCATATGTGGCCGCTTTGATCCGTATTCTTCAATGAGTTCTCGAGCAAGCTGGAAACGAAACTGTGAAAGTTGGAAAATTTTCTCGTTTTTCATGTTGAACATGGCATATGAATTCTGCACAGTGATATCAAATAAGTGAAAAAACAATTTCTTGTACCATTTTAGTGTTTTGCGTAGGCATTCTGAGAAGCTGTTTTGCATGTCTACTTGATCTACTGCTCTCATGTTTTTGTTATATTATGTAATACAGAGAGGTTTCTTGATTTTTTTACCTGTTTCTCTATCGTTCTTCCCAGTTTCTACCATGATAGGTTCATGCAGTGTGGTAAGCATGTGCACCTCTCTTTTGTCCATCCATTTGAGTGCCAATAGTTCACCAATAGTCCGATATGCTTGTTGCCCTTTTGCGAGTTTTTCAAACGATGTCATTCCATTCCTGTTTTTCCTCACTGTTTCACAAACTTTTGTTCTCTTTTCGAATAATCTTTTGAATAATGTAGGACTGGAAAACCAATTATCGATGAAAAGGGTATGGTTTTGCTTTAGATAATTTTCACCAATGTTAGTACTACTGAGCCCGACATTCCAACTTCGGGGTGATTGTCGAGTTCTGTTTCTGTTTCAGTGTAAACGATGAAGTTCAGAACGAATTTCGTATCACAATCACACAACATGAAGAGCTTCACGCCAAAGCGGTGTCTTTTCGATGGGATGTATTGCTTGAAACTGAGACGTCCTTTCCATAGCATCGAGCTCTCATCGATACACAAATTCTCACATGGAATTACTGCTTTTTAGAATTCCTTTCTCAAATTCTCCATGATAGGTTGGATCTTTCGGAGCTTGCCTTCTTCTTCTGTGTTATTATCAGCAAAATGGAGATATCGCATAATAGAAAGATACCTATTCCTTGTGAAAAGTTCCCCGAAATTGATGTTGTAATCAGTTTATTCGTTGACCAATAATCCTTTATGTAATTCTTTTGATTCAATCCCATCAATATTGTAGTGGCGAAAAAGATATACGATTATTCCACATTCGTATGGTACCAAGCTGCAGTTTTTTCGACATTTGTTGCTACATTTTGCTGTTGATAATTGTTGGTTTCTTCAAAAACTTTCTGCATTAGTTCGTTGTCAAAAAATGCTCGAAAATAGTCAGATGGTTTCTTTCCTCCAATTTCAAATTCTTTCCTAAGCCATGACATCCTATCGGAAAATACCAAGCACTTTGGATCGAAGCCAGATAAACGCCATTTTCTAGGAGCATGTCTTTTTCGAGTATTTGGGACTGAAATGTCACTGTCTTCGTCTTCTTCATCATCTGTCGAAGACAGATCCAAATCGTCAAACTCTGTTTCTAATTCTGATTTAGAATCACTCAAAATTTCGTCGATTTCCATTTGATTAAGTATTAGCGTTGCCTTCGCTCGAGCGACGAATCGCAATCCGTTTATTCGAAACGATGCGAAAGAGAATGTGTATCGAAGATAACAGAAACAGATGGAGAGGAGGATGTGAAGGCATGTGTATGTCCATGCCTGTAACATTAAGCTTCCTTTTTCCTTAAGTTGCCCTATATAGAATGAAACTGATGATGCAGGAACTATGAGCTTGTAGCTGAACGTAACGAGAACAAGATAGATATGTATTAGCAAAACTGATGGCAAGACAATACACATGTTTGACTTTGTTCTAATATATTGAAATTTTATTTCTGGTTAGCGACATAAAAAGAAAGACCACGTAAAAGATCTCTCATTGTAATTTCATTTTGATTAAATCGATTACACAGTTCGGTCATACGTTGCTGAGCAGTTCTAGTTTGAGATCTTTTTGTTCGAGGCGGCATTCCACTGTGTATTTGCTGAATTAAATCATGAATTGTATTTGTTTCGTGTCGAATAGAATCCATAAATATCCAAATATTCGAGTGAGTCTTATGTAAGCGTTCTTTGAATCGATTGTTATAGCCTAAAAATACCACAGTAAAATCGGTAAACAAATACTGACTTATTTTCAATCACCTTCACTATAGTTGTTTGTTCGATCAGGTAACTCATATACATTCCATGTTGATATCTGGCGCATCCACTGTCTATCGATATATTTCAACAGACCAGAAATTTCCTCACGTTCGTCGTCAGTTAGTTCTTCACCAAGTTCACTAAACAAAACTTGAACACACGATGGAGGTACTAATGCCAACGCCATTGCTTGTTTAATAACATTTCGAATCATAAGATTAATGTAACTTGATGATAAACCCAACCACTGAACATGTCTATAAATGGATTGACAAAAATGAAAAAAGCATCCTTTTTGGGTGGTTCTTTCCGAAAACTACATAAAAAGTAATGTATTAGCAAAATTTGTACTATTTTCGATTATAGGCGTACCCCAATTGAAATTGCTTTTATAAGACCCGACTCAAAATCCGTCATTATGTTGACAGGATCCAATTCTTGATTAAATTTTTTCGCTTGATTAAATAAAACATTGAATAGGTATAAGTATGTTTGTGCTTTTCGACCAGGAAGAAACGCATAGACGGCTGGTACACCTTTAGTAAACAGAAAATAATACAATAGGATAAGAATTTTTTATTTTCATGCAGTTTTGTATCGCAAATAAAGCTTACATGTTCCATGATGTATTGATTGTATAATGAAGACCTGTTCAAAATGTGGAGGTGAAGTTGAAAAAGTACTATCCATGTGTAGCCGTTCACTGTTGAATAACAAACGAAGTTGAATGTCTGACGACCACATTAAAACTCTTCCTGACGGTCGTATACCGTCTGATGAATCGACTTTGAACTGCGGATTTTCACTGTCGTTTAGTAATAGAGTATTAGCACCAAGATGATCTTTCGTATATGAATCTGGTATGATAAAAGATGCTGAATTTGGTATTGGTGGAATCTGTTTTCGACGAATGTGGCCTAAACCCCAACCTAACAAAAAGGAACATATTGTTGATATTCGTCGCAGATATTTTTATACTTTACCGATTTCGAAGATATTTGGTAGATTAGCTAAAGCATCACCGCTTAACAAACCATTTCGAATCTCTTGTTCAGCAATTTCTTGTAATGGTGCTAATTCTTTTTCCGCTCTTTGTCGCATTTTCTCTTTCGCGTCACGTATTTCTATCGCAGCAGGATTTGGCAAATGCGTATGGTTAACCTTCTTTCCAGAAAAACATTTAAATTCATCATTGAGATAGGTATGTAAAAGTACGCCGCAATCTCGCTTTGCACAACGCCAAAGTTTCATAGTTTTATTTTTATTGAAATCATTGAATTGATATTGATATCCTTCGATACATAACATCAATTTTCGTTTATTTGATGTTGTTTTTTTGTAATTGAGGGTTTAGGTGATGTAGATGAAGACGAAGTAGATGAAGATGAAGAAGATCTTCGTAAAAAAGATGGTGAAGACGACGACGCATCATCAATGAATATCGAGCCGATGGTTTCCATTTATAAATACCAACTATGTCTATTCTGGAATCTGATCACGATCACAATGGATTCAATTATGATATAAAAATTTTCTCTTTCTCTATCCTTCATACCATTCTTGTCCGATCCTCTATATAATGAGATCGTTACCGGTATTTTCTTACCATAACGTCATCTATCTTTCCACCAATTTCGCTTCGTGCGTTGCCATAAAAGTAAAGGACATTTTTTTATATACGAGACCTTTTTTCGAAAGACATTTTGTGGAAGACGTTACTTTCAAAGACATCTTTTAAATGACAAAATTCCGGAACACATTTTTCTGAAGGACAAAAACCCGAGGACATTTTTGAAAAGACGTCTTTTAAAGGACATTCATTGACGTATTCGATATGCTTGTGTTTTATCCATATAATCGTTAGATTTTTTCTTATAATCATCGATCTTTCCTAAATGGAATACTTTGGATTTATCTGTTTTACGTAATACTATGTTGGTGAGTCGAAATTTATGTTTTAATCGTTTGACTGATCGATCATAATTTCTCTTCGNGTCTGGAAGCATTTTTTATCTGTGAAGATTCCGTATTTGGAAAAGTAGTGCAAACTAAAACCCTTTTGGGTGTACCAAACCATTTGGTTTTCTTAAATAGTTCTTTAAACTGTCGAAAACCTTTTGATGGTTTATTGTTAAACGAATGAAACCTTAAAAGGTTCTGAATCTATGCTAGAACCTTAGATAGTTCCTTATAACCCGGTTTTTTTTACAGAGTGGGAATTGCAAACATTGTACCTCCGATTGACAACAAAGTAATCCATACTGGTCGAGATGTAAATGCTGTTAATACTCCGCCAAGAATCGTTATTATAGATCCCACGAAAAGAATTGTAAACAAAAGACACACCGCAAGAGTTTTTCTGGTGAATGTTCTTCCACGTACATAATTAATAGTATCTATTGATTGATAAAATTCTTTGGGAGCTATAATTCCAACTAATTCTAGAGGATACTTTCTATAAAACTGTTTTCTTTGACCAAGTCCTGAAAGAATAAAAAAGAGCACTATAATACTAATTTATCGAGAAAATATTAAACTTACCAGAATATTCACGTATGGTGATAGTATTTTGTGGAATAAAGGATCTTAACATGTATGTAGCGAAAAATAAATATATACTCGTAAAACACTGTATAAAGTAAGGTTTGTCTTTATTGTTTCAATTGGACAGAAAATATCGAATGTAATGATAAAATCATATTTCGGCGTAATTATAAACGAAATAGTACCTTTTTTCTCAAATATTCTCACTATGCTGATCCATGTATATTGTTCTATATCAAGCGACTATTTAGGTACAAAATAAATATAGGTGTGTTGATACATTCTTACGTCACTTTTACGATTATATGATTTATAAAGTGTATACGTAGTTATTCCAGAATAAAATTTATTGAACGATAAGTGGCCTGTTGTGATATTATTTTGATACTGACATAGAAAGAATTCGTAGACTCTTTTGGGGGGAAATACGTCTTGTCTTCCTTGCATGATTGTACTTTCCTCCTTTTCTGTTGTTTACACGCAACAAATTTCTTCATTATATCAAATTATATAAAAACGAAGTCTTTAAACATCAATACTTTAAACAGAAGATTACTTCAAATAATGTAACTTACTTCATGAGCTTAACAGTAAACGATGAAAATCGAGTTTCGCACAAGAAACGATTCTTGGAACATAATTTTTACAGGATTGATTAGTTAGTAGAATTCAATTGAAAGATATTCTTGAAATTTTTCCTATGATATGAAAGCCAATTTTATTATTGTATATAATATTAGAATGATGTATAAGCATGTGTGAGTTTTGAATGAATTTCTACGTTGCACAATAATCTTACTTTTGAAACTACAGTAATACTTTTAAATGTTGATCGAAATGCATCTCGTCCACAATAATATTTAGCAATAGAATATATATATATTGAATTTTGGTATAAGGACCAAAAGTATTCATAATTGAATAAAATTTTCAATGATTTGTTGTGTTGACGAAGAAAAAATTCTTACGTTTAGATTATTTATCATTTGTATCATGAATGATTTCTGGTAATTTATTTGTCTCATTGGTCAGTGTATTTTTCTTAATCATTCTTTCATTTTATATTTTGACAGCTGTTCATGAAAACAAAGTGTATATTTTCTTATTTGTTTGATAAATAGAAACGTGTTTCAAAAAAAAATAGCACACATATTTTGTTTTTCCTTCTATTATCGTGTCTTAAATTTATTCAGAAAAACCTTTGTTGGTTATAATCTACTTGAGCATAGCATCCTTGACACTCAATCGATTGATCTCATCGAGTTCTATTTTGATCTATATAACATTAATTTAACCTGATCTAACCTCTAAGTCAATATGTTTTGGGTATAGTAAATTCATTAACAATGAGTTACTATTTAGTGATTCTTATCACTATGATAGATTCAAATACAGTTTCTGAAGTATTCATTCGATAGAGTTCGTCAAGTTGCATCTTGGTCCGAAGCTAGTCTAATCATCAGATGAATCCATTCAGAAAAAACTCAAATTCTATTCTAACATAACATACGTCAATCTGCTTTTGTTTTACTTCAAATATTACCAGATGAATTGTTGTCCTTAAAACCTTTATTCTAATATTGAACTTTTTTTATCAGAAAGTTCGTATTTCCTTAAAGGATCCTGATTTACAATGTTTTTTTAGTAATAGTTACATTATATTTTCACTAGAACATTTTGCTTCCACATCCTACTTAGAAAAACTTACAAAAATTATATCACGAAATCTGTATATACAGCAGAAACTAAATGACATCTGATAATGTTTTATATCATACGGAGTTTTTAAAAAGGAAGCGCGTTCGTTGTATTTAATTGACTGATTTGACTTTGATGTTTGTTAGGCAAGACCTAAGAGATATTTCATCTTGATTTGAGGGTAAAAAGAGACAAGAAATCCTGCATCCTCACCCTCAAGTTAATAAATCGTTATGAAAATGTTGGAAAATAGTTCGTTTCTTTTCTCTTTATAAATTTGAATAAATCTTGAAAATATTTCTATTTTAGAGAAATCTTTTCATGCAAGTAAGAGTGTTATTGCAATCTTTATATAAAATTGTTGGCAAAAAATGGATTACATGGAATACTTTCGATTCTCGATCAACAGATCCATTGATTATTCGTCGTGAAATCTTATCAACTCGTCTATATATTATTCTTGTTCTTATTTCCCTTATCATTTTAACAACATACGCTTCACTTAGTCAACAAACTGAGACTAAAACTGTATTATTTCCAAAACAATCTGTTTATAAAAATCTTCTAAAACAGTATAGCAATAGTTTACAATGTACATGTACGAAATGTTCAATTCCTTATGAAAAATTTGTTAAAACAATTCCATCATTTCATCAAGTGTGTTCAAGTGATTTTATTTCTCAAGAATGGATTGATTTTATATTTAAAGCAGATTCAACAGTAATTTGGCCAATAGATGTTCGAACAAGTCTAAGTTCCATGTGGCAATTAATTAGAATCTTTTGTCAAAATACAAAAACTACAGTTCTAAATGCACTTAATCAATTTAATAATTCTTATTTAATTACTTCAATGTTACTAAGTGAAGAATTCTTAGAAGCAAAAGTTGTAGCTACTTTGAATTTATTACTTCGAACAATATCATCGAATTTTATACAATCGAGAACAATCATTCAAAGAATAACTCAAGCGAATGAATTAATAACAGGATTATTAACAAATTATATTGTTGTAACAGATAAATTTGGTTTATCACAATCATCTAAACCTATTTTTGTTTCATCTGAAATAAACATATCTAGTCATATTGGGATCATTGGAAACAAATATATATCAAAAAATTCCACAATACCCTGTTCTTGTAAAAATAACGGTTCATGTCCTTTACCTGGTAATCTTTATCTATATAATATTTCGGAAAAATTTGGAATTTATGATATGAATAAAATTGAAATAAATGAAAGTGTATCTGGTATAATAATTGATTGTTTACCAGTTCAAATGACATTGTCATCAACATTAGAATGTTTTTATAATGAATTATGTTTAAATATTCTTCTTTTATCTTATTCAACTAAAATTAATATTTCAATTCTTAATCAATCATTAATAACTCGTTTTAATCCGCAAACAAAAATTGAATACCTTATTAATGAACTTTTCATTGAAAATATATTTAATCAAACAAATTATACTCAATATTATTCAGAATGTTTACCAAATAGTTGTCATTACACTTATTTAAATCGTTTTAATTGGATTTACATTTTAACTATATTTATTAGTCTTTTTGGAGGTATAACAGCAATATTACGTATAATTTCTCCATTGATTATTCAATTGTTTTTCTTTTTAAAAGAACGATTTTGTTTAAAACAAACACAAGAAATGAATCAATCTCAAGGTATAATTTCAAATAAATATTAAATATCAAATAAAACTAAAAATCTTTTTTTTCTAGATGAAACAAATCAAAATCGTTTCATACATTTTTTTCGCAAAATAGAAACTAAAATAATGAATTTTAATTTATATATTAAACATTCTCGTAATCCTATCCGTATTTATCATAGTGTTTTAGCAACGCGATTATATATTATTTCAATGTTTATTTCATTATGTATTATTATTTTATCAGCAAATTTTGTAAATCAAACAATCAATAAACATATTTCGAGTCCATCTATAAAAGAATATGAAATGTTAGAAAAGCAATATTCATCAACGTTAATATGCCCATGTACTCAAATATCTATACCATATGAAGATTTTCTTAAAATTCAAGTCAAATATCATCAAATATGTTCAAGTGATTTTATTCAATCATGGTGGTATCAAAGTTTTCCTCCAAGAAATAGTTCGGATGTAACACTTAATTTTTTATCAATAGCCTCATCATATTTTCAAACATTATCAACATTTTGTAATATTATAAATATAACAATAAATGATGCAATTCAAAAATTTTTAGCAAGAAATTTTATTAATTCTCAACTCTTGTCAAATAATTCATTTATTTTACAAGTTAATTCATTAAATAATACATTTTATACATTAACACGAACTGACTTTCTTTATAGAATGTCTTTAACTAATATATTACTTCATAGTAATCAATATTTAAGTAATATGCAAATGAATACTTATCTTCATTTAATATTGGGTTTAAATAATTATGACAAACTAATATCTCTAGATATTGAAGTGGGTCCTCGGTTTGGTTTAAATGAAAATAACGTCGAATGTAATTGTATTCTTGATTCAACATGTAGTTTTGATTACGGAATAAGTGACGATAAACAAATATTCCAGATTCATTGGCAACTTGAAGGAATACATGGTGGTTGTTCTATTGTTGATTCTGTATTAAAATCATCAATGACATGTTGGTTTAAAGAGACTTGTTTAAATCAACTACGAGAGATTTTCTATACAATTGGTGTTACAATACCTTTCTCTGTAACTCCACTTAATTCAACGTTATTTAGTCGATATTCTCCATCGACATCAGTTGAAACAATTTTTAATGAAATGATGATTGAAGAATGGAATTTTTCTTATTCATTTGACGAATTTTATCATAAATGTAAACCATCATTTTTTTCATTTACTTATGAAAAAGAAATTAACATTGTTTATATTATCACAACTATTGTTAGTCTTATTGGTGGAATTAATACTATTCTGAAATTTATTGCTCCACTTACTATTAAGGTTATGTCCAAACTGATTGCTTTATTAACACATATAAGATCATCACAATTTTCATTTATACAACGAAGAAATCATCGTAAGTTATTCATGAGCTATATATTTTGAATATAAATCATGAAACTTGATCTAGAATTTTTTGCATCGAACAGGGATTAGAGTAGACTACCGTCGTTAAGAATGTGCCGCTACTGCGCCGTGTTCATATGAAGTAAATCTAAGTTGATGTGAACCAGAGAAAAGTTCATTAGTTCATACTATACCCATTATCTTTGCATTGGTGTGTATCATTATAGTAAAATATAGTTATCTGTTTCTGGTAAAGCCAATTTCAAATATTTAATAGTACTTCAACCTTCTAGAACTCTTCGCTAGTTGTTGTCTTTTCCGTACAAGGAATCAATAATTAAGGTCAGATTAGCCTTTACAAGCAAGTGGTTTAAGTCTTAGTATTGACATTAAAGTATGGACTTCAATCTGAATGGTTCATTTTTTTCATATGTATGATCTTCCTTATACCCAGGTCGATCGTTCCAACCGCTGAAACCAGAGCGGAACTGAGATGGAAAACACCGG
>CAJNOJ010000328.1:0-18607 GCA_905250025.1 Adineta ricciae | reverse complement strand
ATTGTATTGATTCAGGTGGAATTTATGATGGTCTTAGTAATAAACAAAGATTTGCAATACCTGGATGGAATATTGGATGTTCAGTTGTAGAAACATTATTAAGTTCAACACTTGAATGTTTATATAATCAAACATGTATTGATTTACTAATATTTTATTTAACAAGTGAATTAACAACATTTCCTTATCGAATAAATATGTCTGCTCTGAATTTTTCAGATGAAAGTCATTTTAAAAGAGATACATTTATTCGAAATATATCAGATGAATTATTTGTTGAAGAATGGAAAAGTATGACATTTTATTCATCATTTTATAAACAATGCGCTCCAATTTATTGTTCTTATGAAACAAAAAAAAATGATTATATTATTTATACAATATCAAAAGTTTTAGGTTTATGTGGAGGATTAACTATTGCTTTACAATTTATTATTCCACTTATAATCAAAATAATATTTGAAATTCGAAATAAATATCGAAGAAATACAATTACTCCCGACGAATAATATTTACAATTACATCAAATTTGATTATCTTAGAAAAACAAGTAGCGTTCGTCGTGCCGACTCACTTCACCCTCGACTGTGGAAGACATATATACTGTCTGCGTGTGCTATTAATGAGGCGATTCGATCTAGCAACTTCACGTACGATGAAACGGTACAACTTTTTCTCTTCCACTATTTATTAGCTCTCGCAAACAAAATAGCTTATTGTCTTTGTAAAACAAACGTGAGGATATAAAAGATCCTTTTTATTGTGAATTTATCATCAGTAACGCTGGTCGGGTACTCTCGATGAACGCTTGGCTGATTTCCTTCCTAGTGTACTCTTGTCATTAGAACTATAAAAAAGATGTATCAACTCACTTATCTCGCAGTCGGTTGTCGGCGTCCCTCCAGTCCACCACTCCCGACTGCTCAATATTGCTCATAGCATATACACTTAATAGCAGGCGCTTTCCGTCCCCACCCTTCACACAACAAAAGCATAAAAGATGTTCAATGCATTATTCATGTATCCTACACATTTAATTTTACAGNGAAGGATCAGCCACATAAACATTACCCAAATGATCGACAATCAATCCTTTGGGATAAGCTAATTGATTGAAATTATTACCCATACTATGCCCACCAGCAACTACAATTCCTTGTTTTGCACCTTTTAACCATTTCATCACACGATGGTTCTTTCTATCCGATACATAAATTGAATAATCTTGATCTACTACGAGATTACCAGGAGAAGAGAGTTGATTGAAATCATCTCCTACTCCATTTTCACCAATTACAACTACTCCCTGTTTTGCTCCTTGTTGCAATCGTATTATTTTATTATTTATCCATTCACTAATATAAAGTTCTCCATTATTATCTATAGCTAAACCGTCACAGACGATTTTTGAGATCAGTATTTGCGGGTTTTGTGGATATGTAAGAGACCATTCTACAACTCGATGATTACCTGTATCACAAATAATGAGTGAATTATTTTTTTTATCAATAACCACCTCTATCGGAAAGAATAACTGATCTATTCTATCTCCAGAATCGTTTCCACCTGCAACAACCTCGCCATTCTTTGCATCTGAAATCCATCTAACAATACGATGATTGTTTTCATCTGCAATATATACCGATCCATCATCATCAATATCGATCCCTTTAGGATTGTCAAGTTGATCTAATTCGTTACCCTTGCCACGGCCTCCCACGATGGTAATTCCATTTTGTTTCCATTTGGTATTAGTATTAACTAATATAGATGAAAGAAATTAATTAATCAAGTAATAGTCATTAATTTAAAGTTTCGCTTAGTTTTTCCCTTGGATAAAGTTACCAAAACTGTGAACATTAAAAAGAAAAGATCTCCTTCTCATAGAATCAATTATAGATAAATAGGTCATCTTTCAAAAAGAATTATTATTATTTTTTTCGAGAAATATATACCTCTTCCTGTTGTTGTTGTCGTTGTCATTGTAGTTGAGATTTTTTTCTGTGAATTCTGCGTTCTTTTTGTAAAGATTGTTTTGGCAATAATTACTCCTGATAGAATCAAAATAGCAAAAATAATAAGACATATAGCCCAAATAGATTTTTTGCTTCGATAATGGATACATCTAAAATAATTTTTTTTAATCATTTATATCGTATTCACGCTACACGCACAATACTCTTGATTGAATATTTGTTGTTTTTATTGTAATAGAATCAACTGGTTCTAACTAAAATAATAATCGAGATTTTAATTTTTGATTAGTTTTTCTTAAAACATTACGTGACCAATATTTATCTTGTTATGAACCATACTGGAATGTTGATTGAAATTGAAGACGATTAGAAAAATGTTGACAATCTAAAAGTTATTAGGATTGGAGAAGAGATCAAGAAAGAAATATGTTTCAGTCCCAAATATTTCTCACAATAAATAAGGATTAAACTGAATATATCATAGTATTCTATACCTTTATTCAATAGAGATTAGTTCGATTGTTCATAATTGTATTATATTTTAGGTTTCTTTCTGATTGAAAGTCATTCGTCTTAGAAGAAATGGTAAATTGTTTTGATGTTATCACAAAACAGTTCATGATACAGAGACATTATAATACACAATAGTGCGGGAAATTCGCATTGGCGTATGTGCAGATCTTTATTAAAACTTTTATCTTGGAAATTTGCCATTTAATGTTAAAACTAGTCTTTTGAAACTTAAAAACTAGTTATACTACACTTATAAAACCATAATGGATTCTGTACTGTTAATTAATCGCGATATATATATGCAGAATAATCTGTTAAAAATATTTAACAACTATTAAAACTATTTAAAAAAAATAAATAATTATCTGCTTACTCGTTTTCGAATATCTTTCAAATCTTTTAAATGATTTTCGTCAGTATTTATTTAAACGGTCTACAATTTTCTAAAATAATTTTTCTCTTGGTTTTTACGTATTAAATCATCTATCCATACCGTTCATTTTTACAAAATAAAAAAATCATTATAATTGCATCTATGTAGATTAACATCTGGCTTCTATTAATTTCTCTTTCTGCTTATTATCACAAATAGAATGAAAGCGTGAAATTTACTTTAGTTTCAAGATCAGATATATAGAAGAGAGAAAGATTTATTCAAGCTTTTCGGAAAGAAGGTAGAAATAACCTATTTTAAATAATATTTATCATGATTATGATTAAAGAAAACATTGAAAATCAATATTCCGTAAGGAAATACAAGTTTGCGGAAAGATAAAAGTTTATAGATAAAAAAGCAAGCATTTTATGTAAATATTTCTTCGAATAATATTTAAAATATTCATTTGGACTTTCAACGCATATTTTCTAAATTTAATTGGATGAATAACTGAAAATATTTGTTCAATTTAGGTCAATGCTATGTTCAAGGTTTTTTAGAAAAGGTGCAAAACAAGGAATTGTAGTTGCTGGTGGGCATAGTATGGGTAATAATTTCAATCAATTAGCTTATCCCAAAGGATTGATTGTCGATCATTTGGGTAATGTTTATGTGGCTGATCCTTCCAATTATCGAGTGATGCGTTGGCTAAATGGATCTCAAGTGGGTAGTATTATTGTTGAACTACTTAGTTGTGTAGAAAACTCAGATGGTATGTGTCTTCTCGACGATATATCATTAGATCGACAAGGAAATCTATACATCGTCAACACTTTCAATCATACAGTACAAAAGTTTTATATTGATGATTGATAATGGTCTTATAATAAAATGATTTATGGATATTTTTTGTTGTTTGTGAAAGATTTTCTTTTGTCAATGGAAAATTAATAAATAAAAGATTTTATAAATATATATACATATTCAAAAGACTACACAAGTTTGAATAGCAATAAAAATATTAGTGTATACTTACTGAAGCATGTGTGTGAGATTTTCTCTTAACCCTTTCAATCCCGACGTTTTCTTGCGTTTCAAATAGATCCTCGTTATCGGTAGACATAAGATCAGATAAGAACTTGGTATTGCAAAAAAAAACACATGTAATGAGCAGACTAAATTTGAAAAGCTAGGATTTTTTAAAGGAGGTAAAAGTAAATCATTAGTATTTGAATGATAAAAATGGCACATAACAAGGAAAATCTTCTCGAACAAGATGATGAATTAGACAAATACACTGAAATTCTCAATGATCCCGATATAGATGATATTGACGAAGAATGTAGAGCATGTACAACCGAAACTGAAGAGTATACGTGATAAGCAGAACTTTATTGATGAAAAGTCACTGTCAATATTACCTTGTAGCGATGATGAAACAATATATCTAGCCAATCGAACCTTTCAATCGGTAGAAAATAAGCATTCTAATAGTATTGATCACGAAAAAAAAGTTGTTGCAGTGCAAAAAAGTGAAGAATACAGGTGATATAACAGTTTGTATATCATACAATATTGACGCAATTCATTCTGTAGTGATGACGAAATTATATACCCAATAAAGGTCATAGCTATACAACTTAATTCTATACGGAAAAAGAGTGGAGAAGAATGGATATATTGGGTTCGTAAGAAAATTCTTGCGTTTTTTTGGAAATGGTCATAAAATCTTCTAGAAAGGTCGCGAAGCTTTGGTACCAAGGATATATATAGGGAGGGTGAATGACGTTCGAAAATACCGATACCCCTCGTAGAGAGATTAGAATCATTTTGCTCCATGAATTTCGATAGGGACACAAAGCAAGCGAAGCAGCAGATCGAACAAGATCCGCGACTGACGACACATGCTTTAGCAGCGCTGCTCGGGTGCTCCCATATCATGGTAGAAAAACATTTGGCTGATCTTGGCAAGAGCTGGAAATATGGAGTATGGATTCCACACGGATTATCGCCGTATCAGCTTCAGTCAAGGGTGGATACGTGTATAGATTTAATCACATTTCATCGTAATCATCAATGGCTGCGCAATCTTGTCACTGGAGATGAGAAATGGGTGCTCTATGTTAACCATACACGCCGACGACAATGACTTATCAGTGGTGAATCTGGAGTGGCAACACTTAGAATGGACATGCATCTCAAAAGAGTGATGTTGAGTGTCTTCTGAGACATGCGAGGAATCATCCATTGGGAACTTCTTCCTAACGGTCACACAATCACAGCTGATCTCAATTGTGAACAACTGGATCGTGTTGCCCAAAAACTCAAAAAGAAAACAAGATCGAATTTACTTCCTCCACAACAATGCGAGACCACATGTGGCAAAGTTGATTCGTGAAAAGTTATTGCAGCTCGGTTGCATTACTATACTCCACCCACCTTATGCGCCGGACTTGGCTCCCACTGACTATCATTTATTTCGCTCTCTGTCCAATTACTTGAGCGAGAAAAGTTCGACGACGAGAACGACCTAAAATTTGCTCTCGCTACTTTTTTCGATTCGAAGTCCTCGGACTTCTATGAGTAGGGGATCCTTTGTATTCCAGATTGTTGGCGTCAAGTTATAGAAACAGATGGTGCATATATAGATGAGAACTAGTTCTTGTTGATAAAGGAAAAAAATAAAATGAAAATCTGAGAAAAAACGCAAAAACTTTCTTACCAGCCCAATAAATGAAACAGTGATTTTTATCATTTTCAGTGGAATATTATCTAAAGACGACAACTGTGATCATCTTTACATGATGTCACTATATGCACTTATCCTCTTTCGTTGTGGTTATACATATACACATGATGTCATCTGTTTCCTTTTATTTGCATATCCTGACGACTTCTAGTGTCTTAACAGTACACTGGTTGAAAGAAAAAAAGGGGAGAAAGGAGGATGCGAGATCCACAAAAGAAGCAAAAATAAATAAATAACTTTTACTATTTATTTTGGTGAAATTGTATTACAAGACATCAATTTCATCGTTCTCGTCACAACTCAATGACATATCTCATACAAATGAGCAAATCTCGCCAACACTCATCGGCACTACCGGATCAATTTTAACTCGCGATCAACTTCAAGAGCTCACAGCGTTGATCCAAGCATTTCTACATGTCTTTACTACCACACCCGGGTCGGACCAATATACTGCAACATCACATAGACATAGAACCGGGCAATAAACCACGCAATTCTGTGCCATGCCGCTATGCAGCGGCTCGTCGTAAAGTAATTGAAGATTAAATTAACGAAATGTTACATAACAGTGTTATCGTTCCCTAGAAAAGCCCATGGGCATCGTCGGTAGTTCTAGCGCCGAAAAAAAGATGGCACCGTGCGTTTTTGTATTGATTATCGAAAATTAAATGAAATCACCATACGTGATGCATACCCACTTCCGCGAATCGACGACATCTTGAACACTCTTCAGCATGCTCAATTTCTTTCAACTCTGGATCTTCGTTTTGGCTACTGGCAAGTAGAAATGGACAAAGAAAGCAAACCCCTTATAGCATTCGTTACGGACAAAGGGCTATTCGAATGTACGGTCATGTCTTTCGGTCTAACTAATGCACCAGCCACACTCCAACGGCTGATGGTCATTGTTCTAGGAGGACTTAAGTGGGAATGTTGCCTAGTATGCTTGGGTGATATCATTGTCTACTCCCTACTTTCGAACAGCACCTCCAAGATCTTCAAAAAGCTTTCCTCGCTCTAGCTGACGCTAACATAACACTTAAATCTTCGAAATGCAATTTTTGTCGACCAAAAATGAAGTATCTTGGACATATCATCGCACCTGGTGGTATCAAATCTGATTCGGATCTGATATCTACGGTGACTAAATTCACCCAACCCACGAAAACCAAAGAAG
Source organism: Adineta ricciae (assembly GCA_905250025.1). Taxonomy (NCBI): domain Eukaryota; kingdom Metazoa; phylum Rotifera; class Eurotatoria; order Adinetida; family Adinetidae; genus Adineta; species Adineta ricciae. The sequence goes on along the minus strand of CAJNOJ010000328.1, from coordinate 11,813 downwards.
TACAAGCATTCCTTGGTCTCACTGGTTATTACCGACGCTTTATAGAGAATTACGCTAAAATCGTTGAACCTTTAATCAAATTACTACGGACGACTCAATCAACCACACTTCGTTCTTCTTTACCCTGAAATGATGACTGTACCATGGCATTTAATGCGCTAAAACAACGACTCATCTCTTCTCCAATTATGCATTTGTTAGGTGGCTCTCTTCGAGAGGAAAAGAGAGAATCCAAGAAAGAAATAATATTTTGTTAATGTCTTTTACAAATCTTCTGTGAAAATGTAAGTGTAATTCAAGTAGAGACAAACATCCCTACTTTTTATTTAATATCGATCGAGCGAGATTTTTCTGCTTCTTTCTTCGATTATATGTGTTCTTTATTGAAAATTTCTTTGAATTCCTCATTCTTCCGTTTATCCGTTGATACGAACCAAATATTTGCAAAAGCATTTCGTATTGGACCTGTTGATCCCATCATTTTTGATGAGAGTACTTTATGAAAAGCATATCCGATATCTCTCGTATCATTTCCAAAAGCACCTGTACCTATCGGACCTAGCAAAAGATATGTATTCGATCCATCACCTCTCGTATTAGCCACAGCGGCAGCGATGAATGCACGGAATTTTTCCACAGTGTTTGCGAATATCTATGTCAACCAAAGTGAATTTAGATCATATGCAAAGCTGATGGTGATACGTTACTTCAACAGGATCTTCAGGGTGGTCATACAGTTGTGGCGTTTCTGTGAGACAATAGCATGCGGAAACTAACATATCTGCTTTGCGAATTTTCTTGGATTTTTTGTCAAAAACTCGTATATCACGAGTATACGCAGCTCCAAATTCTGGTATTGCATATCCACCACCCATACGACCATATTTCAAATCAAGTAATGATCGATAACCATCCGAATTGTAGAGCAGAATTTCTTCCTGCGCTCCTAGATGAAAATGAATGTTTTTCTTTTTTTTTGGATATATAAATCTTACTCACGTGCATGGAATAAATATCCTCCTCCAGGAGATCGTTCATTCTAAAATATTTACATAAAGGTCATGAATAACATAAAGAGAAAAAACATCATTTACAGCAAAGGTAAGAACAATCAATTGTGCATGTTCAGGCACATCAAAAACGGCTTTTTCAATACCTTTGTTGATATATTCTAATTTACAGGTATGATTTCGCTGTGATACAGGATGTCGACGCAAAGTTTCCATAGCATCTACATCAGATGGATCACAAAGGAGTGCATTGGTTCGGTTAGTTTGTTCATTCGCTGCTTTGACTTCATCTTTTGGACAAAGATCTTCTAGTTGTTGGAGAGTCCAATATAATTTCAAATCTTTCGGATCCCAGCCGTAACTACGAAACTGTTTCATATATTCACGTGATCGATTGATGTCAGCGTGTAACTATAAAAATCAGTTGAAGTAAAAAGTAAAATCGAGTAATAAACTGCTGGAAAGACGTGGGAAAACTTACACCAGGAATAGTTAATTCATAATAAGGCTCGACATCCTTAATATCAACATGGAAACATTGTGCCATTCCATTATCTATCTCACGAGACATCTTCTTATAATTAGCTTCTAAGTGATCCCATCGAATTTCTTCGATATCTCCAGACTGATTCTTTCTTACCAGCCATTTTCGAACTTCTGATGCGTGTTGAATTGTCTTTTCATCAAATTTACTTTGAAAATCTTTATTTTCTTCGATGATTCTCAACTGATTGTGAATTGCAAGTAAAAAAGCGAGAAGAGTACGTCGACTAAAATTCCAATCACTGCTTTCCGATCGATGACTTGCTGATACAATAGAATCAATAGTTCCCTTCGTTAACGATTTCACTGGAACATAAAGAGATACTGGATTGGACAACGGTCGATACCTGATTTCAGGATGTCTTGAGACGGATAAATAGGATTGTTCGACAAGCGAAATAGTAGATAAGTCATCGCGATTCTTTGATTCATTCTTCGGAAAAGAAAAATATCGTTGTCGAATTTGTCGAAGTAAAGAACGTCCAAAGCCAATGCACATTGTTCTTTACTACTGCTTTCACGTGTTTTTATAATATTTGTTCTTTTATACATACGTATCTGTGATTCATAAAACTAACATTGCAACATTCGATCAGATGAATCATACATCAGTTACATCAGCAGTTGTAATCACTAGTGATCGCTATATATAGAGTAAAACCTCTCTATAGTGAGCACTATCAGGGACCGTTCGCGTTCATTATAGAAAGGTGCTGCATGAGTAAACGCTTATATCAACGTGGAGCTCAGAGAATGGAGCTAGCACCACAAAACAACATGTTATAGAGAATGTTCTGAAAGTTCAGAAACGACTTACAGCTTATATTGTTTTTCCGTTTATAGAAAACCAATTTTGTTCTCATTTTGATGACTTGTAGTACATACTCAGTGCCATTATATCACAAAGTTTCACGGTGAACCATTTCGTTATACGAGAGAAACTGTCGAAATATGAATATATAGTTTTAGCTCAAATCTTACAGGAGCTAAATTAGCATATCCTAGGTCAACAAATCCGATGCTGGATGCGACCATCCGACAAAATCCGATCGGATTCCCGGAAACGGAATTGAGTTGGAATCCGACTAGAAAAATCCCGTCGATTGTTGCACATTTTATGAGCGATCTTTTTAGCTATATTCTATGATGACCCTTAGAAAATCCATGTTTCGGATCCGTCGAATTCCTGTAGGATCTGATAAAATCCTATATTGGATCCGAGTATGGGATTGTTCGACCTGGGTAATAAGCATTTCTTGACTGTTCTTCAATTTGTTTGTCTCTCGTAGATATTCAATGATAACTTTCATAGCATGAAACGAATTGAAATCGTGCGAAGAAGATATCAATCGCTTGATGTATGTATGTTTTTTATTTATTATAATAGTAGCATTTTGTTCTATAGAATACAAATTATACGATGCCACTCATACATAATAGTACTGCGTCACCATAATTTTTTTAAAATTTCTTTCACATATTTAAAAATGTGTAGGTACTTAGGGAAGATATAGTGTCCACTCTTATCTTTAGTTGGTAAATGTTATATTGCCAGGGCGAAGAACAACTGATAAAAGAGAAATATTACCCAATTAGCATATGTGTTAATTTATCTTTTCGATGCATCGTGATTATTGTGATTGGAAGTCCTAATAGTCTCCATAACAAATTTTCAAATCTTTTTTCCAGCGAGAGGATTTCCAACTGAAAATTTTTCTTGAATTTTATAATCATGAGTCCATCTTCTGAGACAGAAGTAAAGTGAAATCCTTTGCTTCAAGTGGATTTCTTTCATTTTGTGAAACACGCACGGCTCTCGCATTTATTGATTAAAAAGACGACGTAACTGTTACAACAACAACGACACGATACAACATAAAAGTTCATATTACACATTACACGTAAGATCAAATAAAGCATTTCTTTTGTTTTCTGTTCGGGGAAAAATCTATTCACATAAAAAAGAAGCTTTCACTTCCTTTCGAAATACTTTTGATATGAATAACTTTGTGTAAAATCCAATACAATATGGAAAATAATTACTAAAAGTGGCAATACCTGTGATAAAAATCACAACTTGCCTGTCATACAGACTAACTGGTCGGTTCTGGATGATTTGTTGATAAAGAAGGATGGCCGCTAGCAATAAGTTAAAGATCATATAAACAGCAATGTCTAATAGTAAAACTCGGATAAGTAAGTGATCTTTTGAACGTACAGTATTCACAGTGACATGTGTTGAGGATTCTGTCCCTTGTACGGAAGGTAAAACCTGCTTTTGCCGCATATTTTGAATATTTCTCACCGTGAATAAGCCAAAAGTAACCATCAATGATAATGTTAGAATTATTCTGATTAGTAAATAATACGTAATAAATGTTAAATATGATCCGGATGGGAAATAACAAGCGAAATACGTTGGATAAAGTTGAATAATCTCTGGTAAAATAAGGGCATGAATATGAAATACAAGCCAGAAAATCGATATACCAATGATACTAATATAAGCAAGACGAGAAGTGCTATGTTGTCTTGTTAGAGCATTCCTTGAAGTGAGTAACATACGATCGATTGATCCCATAATTAGAAAATATGAACTTAAATTATCAGAGACAAATGTTAGATAAAGATTTATGCGACAAAAACTAAGATTGGATGCAGTAACATCATTCCTATAACCTATTGAGAGTGTCGTTTCTAAGAGTGATATGTAAATCATTATAAAATTTGCAATACTTGCTGCAATCAAATAAATTCCACATGGGTTTTTTCGTAAAGCCTTTTTACTGAAGACAAATAAACTGAGAACACAACTAACAGTACCTGCACAAAGTAAAAATACTCCACCATATTTGAATATATTTTCTCGTATAGTTGATAGAGTTGCAAAGAAAGCAAGATCTGAAGACATGATCAATGACCTATACAGCAAGAAAAAGTAAATGTAACATGAATAAACTAATGTTAACACTACACTTACCGATTCAACAGTTATTTTTCCGCGTAAATGAGTAAATTAAAAAGCCGCTTCGATGGTTATTAAGTAGAGGAGTGATAAGGGAACGATCAGAGTTTAGAATCATGACAATATAAAGTGGGGTTTTCAAAAGATGATTATCATCTCGTAATTATCTCTTAAAATAGAAAAACGATGATACTTTAAGGTCAATCGTTTAGTTACCAGTGACGTATACGATTAGCGAACAAAGATACTTCTGATATATTCTATAACTGTTCGGAGAACATTTTTTCGTTCTTTCAAGCGAGAAGTTCATATATTCGCAATGAATAATTTAACAACCTAGATGAATTCATAAATCAAATCGTATTGTTGATTATGTTAACAATCGTTCCTTTGATCTAACTGATTTTCGGCTTGAAATAATTAGAGAAGTTTTGACAAAGTACGCACCATAAAGACCAGCTACTATTTGAAAATCATCGATAAAAGACACTCCTTTTCGTCTAACTGCTCATCATTTTCCATCACCTATTCCACAAATATCGATTTAAAAGAAAATGCATTGTTTGTGCTTCTCCTAATGTTCGATGCAATGTTCCTCTGTTCAGCACTAAATGTTTCGAGATTACTGTACAAAGATGAACGTAAGATTTTAACCAAAGGGATCTCATTATTCAGAAGAAACTCGCAATAGAGGAGATTTGTGGTTCAGTATATCATATGAATACGATATTTATATTCTCACTTTCAAAATACTATTTAATCTTAGACATGATGTTCATGTATGACACAGTGAAAGTATATGCAAGGCAATTAGATGTATTTCATCTTGCTGGATTTACGGTTAAGGTAAATCAACGCTTCGCGTGCCTTTGGGTGACATTAAAATGGGGCGACTGTAGTTTTATTGATAGCGTGAAACACCACACAACGGTCAAATTCGTAGTCATAAGACGTATGTTTCAGACGAGCATTCACAGAAAGAGCAAAAGTTATTGAATATAAATATTTGTGACTTGTTATCATAGAATAAAACGTCCATCCGAGTAGATACTTTACTGATTCTTATTTTCTTTTCATTGATATTGCGCACACGTGTTGCTTCTCAGATGCTCTCGATCGACGATTTTACATATCAGCGGAAACGATTCAAAGAGACGGGTGTGTAAACGCTCATTATCGTATTAGCGTTTTTAATCCTAATACGAAAGTATTAAAAATAGCAATCATAATTAACGCAACGTTTATACCAAGGCAACATACTTTTCACGTCACGTAGTTCGGAAGGTAGAAATTATTATATTCAATATAGTTAGAAGATATTAAAAGAAAAAACTACGTTCTCTTTTGAAGATGAAATATAAAACTAAAAATACGTCGTGGAAGTCGAATCCACATAATATTTTCCTGATAGATAGCAAATAAAATATTATGATTTGTCAGGGCGAGAGCAGAAGTTATATCTTAGTTGTCAACCTCATCCATGTACTCAAGATATGTTGACCGAACTGTTCTCGTGTGAAGTCCTAGAAAAAAATACTCGTCAGAACGAAGCATGTAAATACGAAAAATAAATTTCTTTCATCAGTATTTGCATTTGAAACGAACAAGAGAATAAAAAAGTACGAAATATTCCTACTTCTCATTTGCGTATTAGACAAAAATTTTATCGAATTATGATATATAACAAGACTGGTATAATGTGCTTCGCTTTATTAGAAAAATGATTAGAATCCATCGACATCGTATACATAATCGAACAAAGAAATGGAAACAGGTAAGTAAGATCACAAATGATGATGTCAGATTTGATCAAGTTGTTCAAGGATCCCACGAATGTTATACACATTTCATCAAAGTCTGGCACATCTGTTAGTCGAGTTCACAATTCAAGTGACACGGTATGTGAGATGTTATCGAAGCGGCACTAACAGCAGTTCAACAAACTGTCCTGACAGATTCGGTCAGTTTTTCGTGTTTGATCTCTTGCGTAGACCAACATAAACCATTCTCATTCTTTCTTTTCATTTCTAACGGCACCATGTCGATTTGAGAAAGACATCGATCGAATTCTATTCATGATTGAAAAATTTCATACAATCTGAGTATATCTCGTCTTAGAAAAACGTGTGTTATCAACCATCATCAAACCGTCAGCGTGCTACAGGATTGGAATCTGCTCTTTGGACCAAATCAAATGGATCAATGAAATCGCAAAAAGAAATATCGCTCATTCCAAATATAATGATGCCGACTAATGATAATTCCGATGAAAAATCGATGCCTCCCGTAAGACTTTTTTCATATTCTACCTATGTACATCTGTCTTCTGTCAACATTTGATGAAGAAAACATATAGTATTGTCAGTTCTCTCCCATTCAAATCAAGCACACCGATCTTCACAATGAAAACGACAGATGTTTATAGACGATTTGAACGTGATTATAAAACCAGAGGAAAAAAACGGCATCATATTGATCGTACATGTGGGCGTGGATATTCTCTTTGTTGTTATTGGATAGCCTGCCTAGCATTTTTATTATTGCTTGCCGGTCTTGCAGCCTTACTCGTTCATTTTTTGACACAGCGAAAAGCTACAACAACTACAACGACGACCACGACAACAACAACAACAACTTCAAGTAAAATATTGCGTTTTCTATTTTTCATTCAGTGTATTGTTAAGTTAAAACTTCATGTTTTGCAGCATCAGCATCCACTTCTAGTACATCGACTTGTAAGTTTTTATACTAAAGTAAAATATAATAGTTTAATATGATTATAAATAGCAACGTCATCGACCAGCAGTACAACCACCACAAGTAAGCGAACTCACTTGCATCTATTGATAAAAATACAGTTTTTGTGCTATTTTTATAAGCAACAACTTCGACTAGTGAGTGTTTGTTGTCTTTCATATTTTCATATAAACTGATTTGTCGTAGCCACTACTTCAGCAGATCCATGTGCACCAGTGAGTATTGGTTCGACGTCTACAATATACACGACTACGTCTGGCAATACAACAGCATTTCAATGTCAAGTTTATGCATGGACAGCTCCTGCATCTGGCACCGTAACTCTTCCCATGTAAAAATTTTTTGGGTCTAAACGCGTTTCGACTGCGTGCCAGATGCGTCTAAATCGAAATAACCGGCCGCGTCCACGGTGAAACAAAATAGGGTGTCTAGACGCAGCTCAAAACTAACTGCGTCTGGATGCGTTTACATTAAATTTCAAAATTAGGCAAAAAATCTTTCAGTTCATCTCAGATTCGAACTGAGTCGCCATCGCAGTCATCTTCTAATGGTCTTAGGCTATCCTCACACATGAGCTGAATTTTTCTCTTACTTGCCGAGATACAGATTTGAACAGATGAACCATCGATCAGTAGTCTTGAACATATACCACTAAGCTATACTTGCTCGAAACATATCAGTATAGAAAACGATATGTATCTGACTACACGTTTGAACTTATACAAATCAAGACCGATATTTATTTTATGTCGTTTCGAAGCAAACACAACTCATCGTCGTACTTTTCTTCAATAATCTCATACAATTTCAAACAAATTGGTATTTTACTCTTTCTCTATTTCTATCTGAGATTTCATTTACAATAACAAATACTGAACGAGATTCAGATAAGGTAGCTATTTATAACCGATGACTTTCAACTGATTTTCGACGTTTTGCCTCAAGAACGGATATAAACTGATCATTGAGAATATCTTTTCAATACTTAACAAGGATGATTTCCACCTAATTACTCAATTTCTGATAGAGTATTTTGTAACTGAAAGTCTTTACATAAAGAAAACTGTTTTGATATTTTAAAAGACAGAGAATCAGTAGTTTTGGAACGGAAGTTAGCCTAAGCTAATAAAAGTAAACGCATTGAAATGCATCTTAAATGATTTATACTGTGTCTAAACGCATTTCAGTAACCTTTGTCAACACAGTTAAGTAATACTTCCTACAAACATGCGTCAGACTGCGTTTGGTTGCGTTTTATTTTTGAGTGAAGACTGCATCTGAACGCGATCGTGTTAATAGGCGCATCTCGATGCAGCTAAAAAGTGTTCTGACTGCGTCTGAACGCGACTATACACAAAATTGCGTCAACATGCAACGGAAAATTATTTCGTTTTGCGTCCAGATGCACTTCTATAGTAATACGCATTTGAACGCGATAAAATTCACTTTAAACCGCGTCTAGGTGCGACTTTGAAAGTCATATGCGCCTGAACGCGTTTATCCTGCGTCTGGTGTTTACATGGGTTGCATTTCAGTTTCGTCATGATCCTGACCAATGGTATTTGGATGATGTTTCCGTATCTGATGGAACAAATGAAAAATTACTCAATGGAGATTTTGAGACAGGTTCATTATCGCCTTATTGGATAAAATCAACACCGAGTGGCTCGTGCACATGTTGTCCATCTGCTACTGTTAGCGGTATAAGTGGAGGTGTCGCACCTAAAAGTGGCACCAAATACGTAATCGATGGTAGTAATAGCTGTATTACTCAGATTAGTCAGTCTTTCACGGTTGTTCTCAATCAAATTTATACTATTAGTTTTTGGCTACGAGAAGGAGGAGGATCTGGACAAAAACTATTTAATGCTACTATTTCATGATTTCAATCATTGACTTCAGCTTTTCTCACAAGAGGTTGGGGTGTATTATTATTAATAAGTTCAATACTTATTTTTTGCATTTCTCTGGTTATCAAAAACATCTTCATATTATATTTTCACCTTGATTTCTCATTCTAATAATTTTTGTATTAAAAACAAGAATATGAAAATTAATAACGTCATTTATATTCACTGAATAAAAACAATGATGCACTTTTATTTTATGATTGAATAGTTTTTTTTTGGCCTCCGATTATATTCACAAGAATCATAGTGAAAGTTATACAAATACTCGAAGAAGTTTTGAAAATGTATTTCGTACCTTGATCTACAACCATATTTGGCGATTATGTAGAATTTCTTGAGAATGTGGATGAGGAATTGAAAAGTTCTTAATACGATCATTTTGACAATTTGCGCAGATCATCAGTAACATGTCAGTTTTGTTTGTTGAAGAAAGATGTCACTCGTTCTAAACACGAATCAACACAGATTGATTTTCAATTAATTGTTCTTCTCTCATTCTATTACTAACACGTTCTCTATACACATAAAATATGCTCAATATTTCCACGATAATTTGACACATCAACACAGAATCTTCTTGCAAATAAATACATACACAAGATTGCTGTTCACCATAGCAATGAAAATTGAAATAAGAATTTCGTGTGCGACCTGCTTTCAACGACCGTATAGTTTCTTCGCATTGTTTATTACCGTGAATACTAGTTACAATATTAATTTTGTTTTACATTTCGAGCTACTTAGGTGAGATATAGAAGAGTAGCGACATTTCTCTGCTTTGTTTTCATCCAGTTTTTGCTAAAATAATGATTGAAACCTTCAATAAAATTTGAAAAAAGAGGTTAAAATGATAATTGTCTTCTAAAGTAATCTTATTTTCATAAGATTTTTCTATAGACAAAAACCATGAAAGTCTTATGTTCTTTTTTCATAAATATCACCACACATGATCGATGTTCATACAGACATCGATCTGTCTGATATATTATTTGAATTCGATACGTTTTCGAAATTCGTTTGATAATCTAATATGGATATCATCTGGGAAAGTGCATCGAACTTGCCAATTGATCACAACGAATCAAATTTAGACTTGATCAATGTTCGTACATTTTTTACGTTCAATATTCTTTTAAATTCTCTTATTCACCAAACAACGCTCACGTCAGTTCAATAGTTTGTATTGAACAAACATTATACAGAATGGCCCAAAAGTCACGATACCGTAACAACAAAACATAAATATCTCCCTTATCTTTTGACCAAAGGAGCTAATTGTTTTATCGATAGTAGAGGAACATCTGAACTTCGCACTCATGTAAATATATAGTTGGGGAAAACTTACATTAAGTACACCCTCAAGATTCAACAAAAAGCATTTTATATCACAGATAGAAAAAAAGCGGCTTGTATTGGGGAAAAAGGCAGTTTGATCAGCTTGAGCATAAGAAACCAATTCAATTTATGGATAAAACGTGTTGTTTACACGATCATTTTCTTTATTTTTCTTTCTGTTCTACTAAAATTCTGGTTGGTACCTTGTACATATAAAATCTTTTTTTGTGTCGTTGGCCATATTCGTCTGTCATTTGTCTACGTGTGTTTCGTGTATTTCTGGTAAGGCTTATTCTTCTGCGTTTTACATTTTCTGTCATGTAGTCAGTGTGTAATTGTTACAACATGTTTATGTTCTTAGATGCCGAGTTTAATAATAAAAGACCGAAGACTTTTTCTTCTCACAGAAGGGCGAGCGTCCGGAAAATGGTTTGCACTAGTAGATGCTGCTTTTCGAAGTGAATATCGCTGGTGAAGAAGTTTCAACTTGACGAACAATTCATAAACCAGCAGAAAAATTTGACGAGACCGACTCTGTAGAGTATGTACCACGAAGTGGTGGACCAATAAGGGTGACAACCGAAGAAATAGCCGAAATTGTTTCCGAAATTTTTCACCAAAATCCACAAACATCTCAAAGGAGTGCACCACATGGTCTGAACATATCACGCTCAAGCGTACAACGTTTCATGAAAGATCTGAATTTGAAGCCATACAGACCAAGATTGTTATAAGCCTTAAATGAGGACGAATCGGATCGACGTCTTGAATTTTGTGTACGGATTTTAGTTTTAATTCAAGAGGATCCAACTCTATTAGATCGAATTCTCTGGACGGATGAAGCTATATTCTAAACAATCGATCGTGTCAATAAACACAATTGTGTTTTTTGGAGCGATACAAATGCACATTTTATTATCGAAGAGAGCTCTATACGTACCACGAGTGATCGTCTGGGGAGGAATATGATTTGGACCTTCTCAAAAAACAGACCTAGATGTTATTACTTACAAGACAAGATGTGAAACCTGATCGAGAGGCAGGACTTTTCATTGATAAATCTCCTTCGTGTGGATCGTAACAATCGATATTGGTAGCAGCTGAACATACAATACAATTCAAGGCATAAGTCATAAGTAGGAGAGATTAAAGAAAATCATGTCCTATACCACTGCATACACTTTCGAGATAAGTTTGATTTCGTGTCAACTAATAAAAAGAACTGATACTGGTGGTTTTCAATCGAATGAATTTGCTTTTCAAGATAACATTTTTTAATTGATCGAGATCCTC
>CAJNOJ010000327.1:87380-107335 GCA_905250025.1 Adineta ricciae | reverse complement strand
AAATTCATCTAATTCTGTTCACCAGCAAAATCCAAATGATTCGTCGAGACAATTTCACCCGAATTCTTCAGCAAATATTTTATTTTCATCAATTCAAGCTGGAGTTCACAATCGAGTGAAAACAACAACGACGAGAACTGAAGATGGAAAATTTCTGACAACGATTTCAACTGTTCAAGATAATCTCAATCAGAGAAATGAAAATCAATGCAATAATGAACACAAAGAGACAAATCTGTTCTTTGGTCAATCATCAACTTGTTCGTTGAAGAGAAATTTTCAAAATTTTGCCAATTCAAATACAGATTGTTTGACAAGTTTAACGAAAAAGGTTTTACAAATCGAAAATGATCGACAACTCAATTGAAGTGATAATCAGTTCATTTGTCTTCGAAAATAAAGAGTGTATTCGATGTGACTTCTGTTCCTTTTTTTGTCTCATGTTCAATTCAGTTTGTTTTGTTCATTAATTGATAATCTATGTTAGATTTTAATTTGGAATAAAAAAGAAGAAGTTTCAATCTTGATCTTTTCCATATTCACTTTCGTGCTGCCAACATCTTCGCGATTCTTGTGTCTGAATGTGATAAAAAAGAAATGAATTCCTGCATTTCATCTTATTATGTGAGAATGATTGATTTATTCAGGGAATACTGGTTGTTCTCTGTTACGGTCATTCAGTTCTTCAAATAAATGCTTCAAGCAATTTTCTCGTACAGGTTGACAAACAATTGTCTACAGTTATATCGTACATATACGAACTGTCCTTTCATAGGCATTTACTAGCGGTGACATCTCTCTCTGTTTATTGTAAAGCTCGTTATCTGATGGTCATCCATCACGAAAAAACAAATTACCATCACTGGTCATTCTCATTTAATCTCATCAAAAGAATGCAGCAGTATGATGATTTTCGAAAATCCATTCGAAATTTTATATCTTCAAATCCATCATCATTCCAGGTTATTATGGCACGGCCGGTTCTGGCCGGTTAGGTTCGTTTTCCGACCATTTCCTTGCCGCCGGATTTCTGCGGCAAGGAGCCTGCTGGAATTGGCGAAAGCTGTGCCGGAATGATCGACCTGGGATCATCAACCGATATAGTCGCTTTTCTTGATCAACTGGAGAATCAGGTATTCGACATTTGCTCGGCTTCAGCTTCGGAAATAAATGAATGGCGTTCAAAACTCGATGGGAAAAAATAATGATATGATTGAAACGTTGAAAGAACGCAATAACATCTTCAGTGAATTGAGTAAAACAAAACAGTCCATCATCAAATGTTACAATATGTCGATGAAAGCTGCATCATGTACAATTGCGCGTGCAATCATCGAAATGACTGTGCATGAACATCCCAGATCAACAAATCCGATGCTGGATCCGACCATCTGACAAAATCCGATCGGATTCCTGGAAACGGAATTGCATTGGAGTCCGACTAGAAAAATCCCGTCGGTTATTCCAAATTTTTATGAGCGATCCTTTTAGCTATATTCTATGATGACCCTTAGAAAATCCAGGAATCCATGTTTCGGATCCGATGGGATCCGAGTATGGGGTTGTTCGACCTGGGCAGCTAAAATAGAAGATATCAAAGTAAGTGTCGTAAGATAGAATGGTCTAGAACGCTTTTAATCAAATTAATATTGAGAATTCTTTTTCTCACTATAGGCATCACTCATGAATCTGTATCGTACATTGTCGGCAATGATTCACAATTCTACAGTTCCATATGAAGATGATAAATTACCGATTCTAGATATTGTTGATGGTCAATTCACTCGCCAGGTTATCATGGCACGGTCGGTTAAGTTCGTTTTCCGACTATTTCCTTCTCGCCGGAAGTTCAAACGTAGGTTCCAGTCATTTACTGACCGTTTCCTGCAAACTTCGAGCAGGAAACGATCAGGAATAGGCATGCACCAATACCAAAACTAGTTTTGACATTTTTGGTATTGAAGTCTTGGTTTTGATGTGGTTTTGATTTCAGTACTTTAGTATTGATTGGGTTGTGGTTTTGGGTTTGAAAGTTTTGATTTTAGTTTTGGTTTTGGTTGTTGAAAACAGTCTTATTCGATTTATCTTGCAAAACGAGCGAAAGTATTGAAATCCCATCAAGACCAAAACCATATCAAAACCAATACCAAAACTGCCAAAACCTTATCAAAACCTATACTGCAAAACCAAAACTAAATCAAAACCAAATCCTCAAAACCCAAGAGGTTTGGTATTGGCGCATGTCTAGCCAGGAACTGCTCGGATATTTTCTGTGCAATCCCGGTCGGAATCCGGCGGCAAGGAACCTGCTGGAATCGGCGAAAACTATGCCGGAATCGAGAAGAGTTGTACCGGAACCGACTCAGATTTCAACGGATCCAGTCTCCGGAATGATCGATCTGGGTCGTTCTGATGCCTTGGCTCTGGGTAAATTACAATCTTTCTCTTTCTCATTTTCCTTTTCTTTTTATGATCTAGCTTCATTTTATAAACTGACATTGCCAAATATTGAATTTGAATTCGTCACAAACATTGTCCATTACTCTGCTGATTCAACAGATCTATTTAATCGAATGGATTTAAACAATAGTTTGAACATGTCCACTACTATGAGGAATGAATCAAACGAACAGTCCCTCAAACGAAAATTATTTCATGAAAATCAAGAAAATGAAATTCAGCTGATCTCAACTTCGAACATTTGATTAATGTTCACACTGCTTCAACGTTCAGTCTTCCAAATAACTTCGGTCGATATTTTCCTTTGGTATCAATTATTTTTTGATCATTTGATTGAATAAATAAACAACATAATTCTTAATTTGTATTATCGTCATTTATTTTGTGGATATTGAATTTGACTGCAAAGGTTGGATCATTTCATGTACTGTGATCGATGATAAAGTCGGTTATTTTTGTCACTAGTGAAAGAGTTTTATTTTCTTATGAAAAAAACGTCGATGTTATTGACAAGAAACAAAAGAAATACTGAAAGTGACGACTGAAAAAGTTCTTCTTGTTTGATTATTGAATCAGTGGAAGAAAATCACAATGAAACGTTGGTTATTCAGCCAATTCCTAAAGAGAGAGATAGAAAATAGATTCGTCTATAAAAGAAGATAGTTTTTGTTTTACCATAATGGCATTGACAATATCATTGTTGCATTTTCTTAAAGCTTTAATCGCTTTTGATCTTGAGGCTTTGGATTGTGACATAACTAGTTGAATATCGTTTTCTTCAATACCTTGTGAATCCACTTGTTCATCTTCATCAGATTCTTCTTGAATCGTTTCTGCTTTCGCACTTGATTGATTAGCATTTTTATCACTTGAGCCTTTTTCATTCGATTGTGATGTTTGATCAGTGGTGTTATTTGCTGTTGGATTTTGTCCAAGATTTTTAAATTGATTGGCAGCAGCAATTTGAGCTCGTTGAGAAAGATCTTCAATTTTGGCTTCACCAAAAACGATGTAAGTGTCAGATGCTGGACTCTTGTAAACATCTGGTTTTTGTATAACAAATAAAATATTTTTGGATTTTCTAATTGTGACACGAAGAATTCCTTGAATNTAAATCATGAAGAAAACAAATCAGTCGGCAGTCATTGTTTAACCTTCACAGATCAATTTATCAAATGACTCTACAATAAACACTTTTTACAGTTTTTTCTTCCCAACCATTTTGTTTGTAAATTATCCTCCGAAGATTTTTTTCGAAATGTTTATTTGAGAACAATTTTTTATTTGAATTTTCAAAAAATAAACTTATTCTGAAAAGAAATTGATTTTATATCAGATAAAGTGACACCTATCGTCATCACACTATTTTTATTTAAGAGAAACACAAGTTCTTTTCATACTTTTTTTTCTCATTTTCCAAGAAATATTTGTTTTATTTCATAGTTTTTTTTTTTCATGCAAATAGAAAAGCAACAACAGACATGTTCAAGAGCAATGGTTCATTTTGTATTATCCATCGAACATCAAAATACCCGAAGAAAGAAAGGCTTTCTCTTCGAGATAATTCTTTCGAATAATTCGTACTACGACTTTAAAGCTTTCGTTTTATTTATTGAATAGGAAATGAGCTTTATATTCCATTTTCTTATCGTTCTATCATACACAGTACAGTATTTCTCATCAGAATCAGAACATCATTTTACTACGCCATCTATCGATAAAAATACACAAGTTTTTTTATGAATATTGGAAATATTTGCTTTAATCTCGTAGATCAAAATGAAATCAAGATATTTATCTTTTACGATGTAGAAATTCTGTTTGATACTGTTATGGTTTAATCATCACAATTTAACCGAGTGGAGAGAGAGAAAGTTCTGTTTGAAAATAGTTATCTTGAAAAATTGACGGATCTTGGGTAGAAAAACAAAGAAAGAATAGAGATTAGTATGAGATTATAGATTTAAAAGATACTTTTGTAAATTGTTCTTGGTTTTCATAAGTTATTTTCACGTTGAATTCGAGGAAAAAAAAGAAAAAGAGTTTGTTTTCGTAATGAAAATTGTTAAGAGAAAAGAAATTTGGATATTTAAGAAGTAAATATTGAAAAAAAGGTGTTATTTAATGTCGTATGATGATGATATAAATGGTTGATCTATTCAATAATTATATGTATTGATGTTTAAACATATTTGTTCGTGTTATGTAAACGAACATGTCGTTGTCATTAAGAGAGACACATAAATGTCTATGAAAAAAGATTTTTTTTTCTTTACGCAAGATACATCGTTAATCAACAAATTCAATCTACTTTTCTGTCGATTTTCAATCTGTCACCATCTTTTTTGCTTACGATGATGATTATAATGATGATGATGATGATTACACAAGATGTGCAAGTGCCAGTTGACGATTTTTTTTTCTTCAATAGTTTAGTTTTGTGTCTCATTTCTTCCGTTTGAAGTAGGTTGTAGCCAAAAGGAAAGAGATATTTGTGTGGATGTCAGTTGCTCCATTGAACAATGTCAATAAGAAGAAATGAACAAATGACTTGTTCTCTTATTTCGTTCAGATTCTTTTTTACTTCTTTTCGTTTTCGATATATGATTATAAAGAGGAAAAAAGACGTGAAAGATGATCTTTCGACAAGTGTTCTTATTCAAAGACAAACAAATTCATCAATATTGATATAAAATCAAACAACTTATGAAAAAAAACAAAATTTTAACAAAAAAAGACGAAGATAAAGAAAAAGACAAAAGTTTAATAATAATAAAATGTTCTTGATGAAATTTGTCCTGTAAAAGGATCTTGATAAACATTAATAAATGGTCGATATGAATAATGTGAATGAGGAATATAAAATGATTTTGGATTTGATGTAAAAGTTGTTTTTATTGGATAAATTCGTGTTGGAGATGGACAATTGACAGATTGAACAGTTATTTTCTGATCTTGATCATGTTTAACAAGAATCTTTTTTGGAATTAAATCAATTTGTTGTGATTGATTCTTTTGAGAAATATTTTGACAAAATTTTTTTCCAATAAAATTTGCAAATGAATAAATAATTAACATAAGAAATATAAATGAAGAAATAATTCCAATTAAAAATATTTGAGAATTTTCAAATGATTTTCTTTCATTTTTCTTTTCAGTAAATAATTTAACAATAAATGGATTAAGAATTTCTTCATCGACAATTTTTGTTAAATTTTCATTCAATGATAAACATGAATAATTAATTGTTAAATATTGTCCATAATAATCATTGGAATTTGCACAAGATTTATAAATTTTTAAACAAGTTTTATTAATCCAACATGAATTTTGTTCATCACAATGTAAACTAAAATATTTTGTTATTCGTCGTGAACATTTTGTTCGTTTTTGACAACAAGAATAAGGTGATAAACATGATGAATCAGAATTAAAATAAATTTCAATTAAATTCAAATGAATTTTTTCATTTAAACCACATGATAAATAAATTCGTTCATTTCCATTTAATGAACAACATGTATCAAGAAAATATTCACTTGAATAGATTTCATTTAGAAAACAAATTTTATCTTAATAACATCGAATCTTTATTTGAAATAAACATTGAGTTATTTTGAAAATCTGAAAGAAAGTTAATAGAAAATGAAACGAAATTAGAAATGTGTTTCGACTCGTGTCTTCTTATTCTCTCAAGCGATGGTCTAATATGGTTGAACTAAATAGAAAGAGAGAAAGTTGTATAATACATAAGCACCCCTATCGTCATTTTTCATTTTATTCTTTTCTTCTTCTTCTTCTTTCTCACACGTTCGTTTTTTTCTCTCTTTACATTTTATTCAAATACAAAAGAAACGAAAAGAAAGAAAAGTAAATGACAAAATGAATAATTAAACAAGAAAAAAGATTAAATAGATCAAAATAAAATCTCGTCTTCTTCGTCTTCTTTTTTTTTCAATTAAATGCAAATGATGAAAATCAATAAAGCAGAAAATCTGTAAAAATGATTTCGAATGAGAAAATTTGTTCAATTTTCAATCACTTGATTATTTATTCAAATAGAAATTTCAATCGAAGTGTCATTTATTGAAGATATTTTGTTCCAATTAAAGATTTTTCTGTTGAAATTTGTTCAGTTTTTTGATAAATATGTAAATTAGGTGAATAATCTTGTAAAGAACGATATTTTAAATGTAAAGGATCTTTTTGTTCAGATGAAATGAAAATTGGTATTGATGATTTAACATTTGGTTTAATTGTTGATGCTTTTTTCATGAAAGAATATTTTTTTGAAATATCAAATTTTTCAAGAGATTTGTGATTAAATAAAGGATTTGATGAAATTGGACTTGGTGTTTCATGTAAATATAATCTTTGATATTTATTTGATTGATATTTTCTTTGAAAATCTTTTAAATTTGTAAAATAATAAGGCGATGAATAATTTGAATATCGATTTAAAAGATTTGCTAAATCATCAAAATATTGATCATCAGTTAAAATTTTCTTTTCAATTTCATTCGAATATTTTTCTTGAAATTTTATTTGATTTTCATTAATCATTTTAATTAAATCTTCATCAGACAATTTGGAAGAATTTTGAATAAAACGTCGAAGAGCAAGAACTTTTAATTGTTGATTTAATTGATTTCGGGATAAAACTTGTGGTGATAATTGACTTCTTGTTTGAATTTGAAGACAATCTGTACAAATCTCAGGACCAAGAACTGAACATGTTTCTCTTTCAATTGCATTCGAATTTGATGAAAATGAACGTTGACAACGTTGATCATTGTTTGTACTTGTAGTTGTAAATGAAGTTCGACGAGAAGAAACATTTTCTTTGAGATCTTTTAATAAAACAGTTGTTGTTAATGAATGAGAACTAGTCGAAAGAAAATCTTCGGAATTTGTATTTGTTTTAGATGATTTAGCAGAATTCGGATGTTGAACAAGCAGAGTTTTGTTCTACAATATCAAAATCAGTTCATTTCCCGAAACACATTCGAAATGAGATTTAATAAACCTTTTTTTCTGCGATTCCTTTTGGATTTCTGACAGATTTGAATTTGTTGAAATACCATCGAGAATTGATTTCCGAAGTTTCTTTCGTCATTATTTGAAGAAAAGTGCGAATGTTGTTCTTTTAAATGCAATTAACTCCAAGTATTTTCGTTCTTTTCTTCACATTTATTTTCATTCGTTTAAAAAAGGAAGAAGAAAAAACATTCGTTTCGAATTTTACAAATCGAAATATCGATTTCTCTTCAAGGTGAATTAGAATTTATTCATTTTTACAAATTCAAATAACAAATCATTGTAAAAGAAAATTCTCCTCAGTTCAATTTGAGATGCATCAATTTGTAATGCATTTGTATCATAAATCACTTTCAAAATGAGCTGGGTTAGACAAAGTCATCATCGGAGAANTTTTGTTCCAATTAAAGATTTTTCTGTTGAAATTTGTTCAGTTTTTTGATAAATATGTAAATTAGGTGAATAATCTTGTAAAGAACGATATTTTAAATGTAAAGGTTGATGATTTGACATTTGGTTTTATTGTTGATGTTCGTTTCATAAAAGAATAGTTTTTTGAAATATCAAATTTTTCCACCGATTTGTGATCTTTGAAAATCATTTAAATTTCGAAAATAATATGGACACGGTTGATCTGCATAGCGATTTAATAACGAAGATAAATGATGAAAATATTCTTTATCAGTTAAAATCGAATTGGTCATTTGAGAAGATTCTCTGGAAAAAGGTTGGGGAGAGAGATTCGTTCGAGTTGGAATTTCAATACAATCAGAACAGATCTGTGGAACTAGAAGTGAACACGTTTCTTTGTCGATCGTATTCGAACTTTGAGAGGGTTTCTCCAGAGATTTTCTCGAAAGATACAAAGTTTCGATTTGTCCGAATGATTCTCTTTGCAATTGTTGATCGAAGTTTTCATTCTTTGGAAATCTTCAAGAAAGAAAAGAATCTCAATGAAAGACTCGTCATTAAATGAACTTGTTTGGAAAAAAAGACTATCGAAGTTGTTCTGGAAAGTTCGAGGATTTCTTGTCAGTTGACAATTTTTCGATGCATTGATTTCATTTCGTTTGAAAATGAGATGGATTAGATCAAATAGGAAATTACTGATGCATAGCGATCGATGTTGGATTGAATACGAAGAGGGAAAGAAAAAAGATTTAATTGTTTCTTTGTAGAAAAATGTTTTCGAATGAGATTGGCAAAAAGTACTTGTAAATCAATTTCATCCCTTTCCAAATAACAAACAAGTTGAATTTGTTTGAAATAATTCACTTAAAATGCAAAGAATTGAAACCGGACGACATTCATTCTTCAGAAACGAACGTCTTGGTCCTTCGGTATCACATTTCGTGCTTTTCAAAAGAATAAATCGTTAATTGACGAATGGAAACCAAATCGCTGAAGTCAATTGATTAAAAGATGCGATTTAATCCATAAGATCGAAGAAAATAATCGGATTCTTTCAAATTTCGACAATTTTCCAAGTAATTTGAAGATTCAAACATCCGATAATACAGAGACGAAGTTTTTCTGGTTTAGTTGAACAAGTTTCATCAGAACTAAACGAGAGAACCAAATCATTTTTCTTCTTGGGAAAAGACAACTTTTATCTGGAAACTTGATAATTCATATTCACATGACATTTTTCGATGTCTGACAACACTTCTCTTAATACCTCCTTTAGGATGGTATGTGTACAAGTGTCTCAACTTTTTTCGAGGTTAGTCAACAAATGGCTTATTTGCCTGAATAACTTCAATGTAGTCCAGTTCTCTGCCAACAACCAAGAAGACTTTTATTTCTAAAAGTAACCAAAAGACATGAAGACGACAAGACATGGAGAGAAAGACGAAGACGACGACGAGGGACACAGACAAATAGGCAGAGATCGACGCGACGAGGAATTCTATAATAGAGGTGATAAATATCTAGTAAAGAAAAAGCAGAATACTTACAAAGTTTTATAAAATTGATGACTGCATCACGAATCTCTCGAATCTAGAAACAGTTGAGTGAGATTGTATTCAAGTAGAACAATCACATGCTTACGCTGCTGATTTTGTTTATCACATAACACCGTTCTAGGTTTACGTTTCCTGAAGCAGCAGTTCCAACAATTTGCGTCATAATCATGTTCAATTCCTGAAAAAGTAGACAACATCAACAATGGAAAAGGAAAAAGAAATTGACTCACCGTTTGAAGATTGATTTTCTGCAAGAGACTGGTTACCACGCTTTGAATCTCTGGAGAATTCAACGATTGATTCGTTGCACGAATCTCGACATATCCACTGATAAACTTTTGTGCGGCATCACGTTCACCACGATTCTAGAAGAAACATATTGTGCAGAAGAAGAACAAATCAAGAAAAATGACCTCGTCTGGGATTGCCATAATGAATGAACAGAAGCGGAGTGAGAAACGAGCTGCTTACTGACTTTTGTCTGACGAAGGAGAAGGAACTCATGCAGAAGAAAATAATATGGCCAGAAAAGGAAGGATTGATGAAGGGGTCAACCAATCGAAATGATTATGAGAAGAAACTTACGGCCATTGGATCGAAGTTATGAAAAGACAGAAAGACGAAACGTGTGTTCACAATAATATCTATAAATAGAAACAAACACAAAGAGTATAAAGCCAATTGATCGATCAGCGGTCAAAGAAAAAAAATTTAACGATTAAAATGAACACCGAATAATCTCCACTTGTGTGTGATGATATCGATGAAGCAAATGAAACTTTTCTTTTCCTTGAACGAACTAAACAAAAAAGAAGACGCAAAATCGATGATCAACTTCTCAGTTGAAAATGCAAACCGTCATCGAATGAAACGAACGATCAGTTGCTTTCTCTCTAGAAAAATGTCCAAACGAGCGAGTGATGTCGGCATCATCGAATTCACAACTATCGAGAAGAAAAAAGAATGAAAGCAGTCCGACGGACTTCGACTATGAAACTCTCTCTTTCTTATTCGATCTTTCCGGACGATACGAAGAGGAATGGACTGAAATCAAGATTATTCATCGAACCAAAGATATTGATGACCTTCTTTTCTTTTTCTTCCTTTTTGTCTTTCTTTTCATATCAATAAACTGTTATAGTCCTCGATCAGATTCGTTTCTTTACTTCGAAAATATACCACAAAGACGAAATACACGTACACGTGAAACCCGACACGGACAGTGCACAAAATACACACTCAGCCTCACACGACGAGAGTGACGACGACTATAAGAAGACCTGCCGGAAAACATGTCTATATAAACGTACAAGGAGAAGGAAAAGGACGAAAAAAAAAGAAAAAAACGAAGATAAGTATAATCTCGTGCGAATGCATGGATCATCGCATAAATAAGGAAAGAGAAGAACATTTGAATCTACGACTGGACCATCGACTTTTTTCCGTATTGCCGGAAAACATTTTCATTGATATCAAGCGAGAATAATCCAGCGAATTCGCTGCACCATCGGTCAAATCAATCAAAATGATTTTCAAACGAACAATTCTGATGAAAAAGCGAAGAATATTTAGAGATGTTCTACGCTCAGTGACCATCGTCGAATTCATTGGCTTCAAGTTCAACCATTGACTGTACAATGAATGTTAATCGTTGTTGCTAGTATCGCTAAGCTATTTGAAAAATAATAAATTAGAATTCACTCTAATTCATGCATTCGATCTTATCTTTTCAAACTCAATCTTTTGCAAAATTTCTAACTTTGTCTGCCCTTGTAGATAAAACGAATCAACAACACGCTTCTTCGAAGTCTTCTTCATGGAGCTGATCGTTACGCTAAATGATTCTCGGTAAAACCATCACCTTCCTCGTTCATTGCCTTCGTTCCTCCTTTACAGACCAATCCATCAGTGACTCTAAAGCAGACGTGCCTCAATGTCTCCAAGACTGGCGCCACTGCCATCAAGAGTGGTTTGCATGTGGCCTTGGAAGACTGCAGTCTATCCACGTGTACGGTCCGTGTCTGGATTGACGCCGACCGTCGATTACAAACCTCACAGAACAATGGCACCGCCTACTTTCTCGAACATATGACTTTCAAAGTAATCACGACGATGGTTGATTCTCCACGACAGCGAGGTGGAACATCTCTCTTCAGGACATAAACCATCGAAAATCGCGGTGCACACCTGAACGCCTACACATCACGCGAACAAACGGTCTCCTATACCAAATGATGCAGCAAAGATTCACCAAAAAGTAAATCCTTGTTTTTGATCGACACGAATGATTTGTCTCTCGTATGCGACGACTAGTCATGAAAATCTGATCAGCTATTGTTCAAAACAATTCATTCCATGAAGAATACGTCGAACGCGAACTTCATGCCATTCCACATAAATTGCAAGAAGCAAAGAATAACTCTCAAGAAGTTGTCTTCGATCATTTACACGTCACTGCCTATCAATGTAAACCTCTCGCTTGTATTATCATGGATCCAACCGATAACGTCAAGTAAAATCCTCTCCAGCAGCTTTTCTCGCTATGATTTCCTTGATGTTCATAGAGCGACTCACACGGCAAATCTATCGAAATTCGCTGGAACAGATTACAAGGCTTCACACTGATATAATCATTGGAATTTGCACAAGATTTATAAATTTTTAAACAAGTTTTATTAATCCAACATGAATTTTGTTCATCACAATGTAAACTGAAATATTTTGTTATTCGACGTGAACATTTTGTTCGTTTTTGACAACAAGAATAAGGTGATAAACATGATGAATCAGAATTAAAATAAATTTCAATTAAATTCAAATGAATTTTATCATTTAAACCACATGATAAATAAATTCGTTCATTTCCATTTAATGAACAACATGTATCAAGAAAATATTNAATGAAAACAGTCAGACGGACCTCGACTGTGAAACACACTCTCTCTTTCTTATTCGATCTTCCCAGACGACATGACGAGGAATGGATTGAACCGAGATTAGTCCTCGAACCAAAGACATTCAATAACGTTCGTTTCTTCACATATATTTTCATTCGTTTAAAAAACGAAGAAGAAAAAACATTCGTTTCGAATTTTACAAATCGAAATATCGATTTCTCTTCAAGGTGAATTAGAATTTATTCATTTTTACAAATTCAAATAACAAATCATAAAAAGAAAATTCTCCTCAGTTCAATTTGAGATGCATCAATGTGTAATGCATTTGTATCATAAATCACTTTCAAAATGAGCTGGGTTAGACAAAATCATCATCGGAGAATCTTTTCGAGATCAATTCACATTTACAAATGATTTTTGTTTCTTTGTTTATTTTGTGTTTGAATCTTCTTCGTGAAGGTCAATTGATTTTCATTGGTTAAAAAAATTCGATTTGAACATTTCCACATCGAGTTGAATGGAAATTTTCAATTTGAATAAAATATTTTTTCTTTATTAAAACAGATTTTTCAATCATTCGAGATAAAATTCCTTGAAGGTTAACTTCATCTCGTTCAAAATAACATCCAATCGAAATTTCCTTCAGATTTCTCAGTGAACTTTTCAATAATTCATGTAAAATATCAGTAATGGACACTGGCCGAGATTTGTGATGACAACGATTCGATAAATATGAACGTTGTGGTCCTTCATTTTCACTTTTCGTTGTTTTTAATATTAAATATTCCAACTGAACAAACGATTGAAGAATATTGTCGAGAAATTGCCTTTGAAATGAATAAACAACTAAACGTTTGATTTTGTAGAAATAACTTGAACTGATTTGTTCGAAAACAATATTTAAAAGTGATTGATGAAGAATTAATTCGGTTAAATTTGGTAATAAACAAAGAAATAAAATTTGATTTCGACATGTCAAATCAAATTCAAGTTTTCGAACTGAATGAAGAAAATAACGATGTTGACGAAATAATGGAGGTGGATGAAGATATTCAGCTGTTGATGAAGAAAAACGAATTGATTTTAATGAAGAAAACGATTTTCGAAGGAGATCTAAGAATTCAATGGTAATATGACACGATAAATCAAGATGACGAACGAATTTCATTGATAATAAATTGAGATTTGAATGAGACAAATTCGTTTGTATCGATGTAAAAAAATTTTGATCAATACATTGATCAAGACGATGAAATTGATATGGTAAAGTAAATAAATAATGCATATCTGTTTGAACATTTCGATAGAAAACCAATATCCAATGCAATTCTCAAAAATCTTTAATCGATTCAATAAAATATTCTTCATAAGATTAAAGAAAATAATCGAATTCTTTGAAATTTCGACAATTTTCCAATAGATTTGAAGATTGATACATCTAGTTATATAAAGACGAAGTTTTTCCAAACATTTCATTTCTTTGATTTATATTTTATTTTTCTTGGGAAAAGATAACTTTTATTTGAAAACTTGATATTGATATTTACATGACATTTTTAGGATGCGAAACATCTATTTTGTATCGCGTCGCGAGTTTTCTTTTTCTACTATATGCGTCCGCATGCAAGTTGGTTATTTTGTGTCGCGATAATCTTGAGAACTACGACTCAGAAAATTATGCTTATAGCGTCATATGTAAACGTCAAGACTCAATTTATAGCGTTCGAAATTCGTTTTTCGATAGAGATCTCCGTCTCATTGAGAAAAAGGAATTCATATTGTTTTTTGATTAAAGTGTATATTCATCTGTGAACAAATGATTTTTACTAAACTCATTGATTTGTTCGTTGTTTTATATTCATCGGACTAATTATTAATTGATTCCAAAACAGATATTCGATAATTTTCAAATCTATCATTTGTCACTAAATTCCTACTTTCTATTTCGTTGCTTAGCTATTTCAGAGATCGAAGAGATCATGGATTTTTCTTGAAAGAATATATCGGAAATAATTTCGACAAAAAAGAGATTTACCTTTGAAATTGATGTGAACATATGAATTCATTTCAATGGATAGATGTCACCAAAAATAGACTGAACTTCGAACGAATCAAGAGAAACGCAATGGCTCACGCAGAAGAATGGCCGATCTGTCGTTCCATACCTTTTTCCTTTCCAGTCAAATCAGATGTGAATTGTTCGAGAAGAAAAACGTAACTTGATATTCTTCCTCTCTGATTACTCGAACACATTCGAGACATTCACATGTATCATCACATGTTACCATTCGTGTATCACTTGATTTTCAGCATTTCTGAAGAGAGACAAACGAAAAGACCTGCGATATCAGTCAAAACAAAGCACTGGACTTTTTCAAACAGAGATCTTCCCTACTTTGTTTTCGAATTGATCTTATGGAAAGAGCTGATATCTATATACATTTGTATGATATGAACAAATAACAAACACAAATTCAATGAATGATTTGATATAGATCTGTCAAGGTCTAGTTCGAAGTCATTGTTACACGATGTTGAAAAAGAAGAAGAATCTCGATCTTAAGGGTGTATGTTATGGACAAAACAAGTAGACATCGTTTGAACAGAAATGATTAAATGAAAAAAGAAAAGTTTGGAAACGAACAATGTTTAAGAGAAAATTTTTTCTCCTGAAACGAAACTGTTTGTTACACTTCTGTTGATTAGTGTCTTTGATTGAAACGATGAAGTGAGGATCGACTCAATTTCTCATTCTTGGCTTCAAGTGTACGTACGACCACGCTCTCATTGTTTTATTATCTTTCGTATGATTGCAAGATAAAGAGAAGATGCGTCTGTCTCTAAGTTACCTCTTACGTTTCTACACTAAATCGATTTCGTTTCATTGATGAACAACAGTAGCATTACATGCCAGAGGAAAATGAAGTTGGTAACGTCGAACACATAACCAAGTAGATAAGAGCACGTGTTTATGCAATACAAGTTCGAACCCCTGTACGAGGCATTAATTTTTGGCAAAATTTTTTCCGCTTATGGTCAGACTATACGCTCGTGAGATCTTGATGAGAACGGTGCTTATTCACTCTGCTGACTCCGAATATGTGACTTTTATTTTGCGACAATACTTCTGTCAATACCTCCTCCAGGAGGGTATGTGTACAAGTGTCTCAACTTTTTTTTGAGGTTTCCACGATGATCAACAAATGGCTTATTTGACGTAATGGAAGTTAGCAGCGGATTCGAGTATATCCTGCTGACATTCGCTCCAGTACTTGGGATGAGTGTGAAACTCCTGGGATGAATAGATCTCGTCATTCTGCATCGAATGGTGTAAGATAAGTGGGGTCACCGACCGAGTACACCAGTTTTACCAGTAAATAGTAGTAATATAGTATATTTTACCAGTATATCCTGCTGATATTCGCCCCACTACTTGGGATATCTCTGAAACCTCTGGGATATATAGATCTCGTCATTCTGCATCGAATGATGTAAGACAAGTGGGGTCACCGACCCACTACACCAGTTTTACCAGTAAATAGTGGTAAAATAGTGATTTTTACCAGTATATCCTGCTGATATTCGTCCCACTACTTGGGATATCTCTGAAACCTCTGGGATATATAGATCTCGTCATTCTGCATCGAATGGTGTAAGACAAGTGGGGTCACCGACCGAGTACACCAGTTTTACCAGTAAATAGTAGTAATATAGTATATTTTACCAGTATATCCTGCTGATATTCGCCCCAGTACTTGGGAGGAGTGTGAAACTCCTGGGATGGATAGATCTCGTCATTCTGCATCGAATGATGTAAGATGCATCTGATTTATTAATTTTTGAGATACTGTCACGAAGAACAATGCTAATTAGCAGTAGATCACACACGTACAACCCCTTCTCTATCACTCATTGGTTCATTCTTGTGGGCCAATGGAAATAAAGCTATGAAAAATACGATATTTTGCCAGAAAATTTATGGAAATAAACTCATAAGAACTATCATTAATGATAGAATATTCTTGTCTGAATTATTTTACATAGTCGAGTAAAAAACTGTACATGCCTTTGTTTGGTCGATTCTCAAACAATCAACCATTGTTCTCACCTGATAGTCATACTCTATAGCTTCTTTCATTGGTCGATTTTTCCTGTTGGACAAAAAGGATGAAAATAAATGTTGCAATAAAACTTTATTTGAAAAGCTTTGTGAAAATTGACTTTCAAAGTTTTCTTGGAGCTTAAAATTAAAATTAGTTTGTTTTTTGAGAAATAATCAGAATATTGTAGTTTTATGATTCTAGGTTGGGGAGAGTTCGGTGCATGTAGCAGAAATTTATTTTCTTTTGGAAATGTATCGATCCAGAAATTATACAGTCAGGATTGTATATTTTCAGGGAGATATTGTAATTTTCTGAAAAATATTTTTATAGGATTAAAATTCCAGAGCTCTTTTAAACATTGGGCAGTATATTTTTAACATATGTAGTTCTGATGGGCAACAAAAACAGAGTCTAATTTAGTTTCTTTGCTGCTAATGTAGGGATCTAAGTCAATGTAAAACTTAGTATATGGAGAAAGGTCTATTTAAGTCTTTTGACAGCCAGGAATGTTCGCCGTTTCTATTCACTTCACTCTCCACCGTGGCGTGTAATTGAAGTAGGCGCGACACATCAGCTTGCTTTTCAGAATCATGGTTAAAGAAAATAGTTTCAGTTTACATTTAAAGTCAAAGTATTTTACTTCAAAATTTTAACTTTACTTAAAGTATATTGAAAAATTGAAAATATTTTTAGCCCGTCCTGTTTAGTTTTATAGGATTTCGGATAATAGTTTTGAACTTTAAAATTCCTTTAATTAAAGGTAAAGTTGAAAATTATTGTCAAAAACGATATAGAAATACACATGGCAAGGTGAAAAAATTTTCGCTTTTCTGCTATACTTTAAGTAAGGGTAAAGTCTCACATCTACAAGCAATTGTCAGTTTCAGTTAGCTGTGTAACCGTGAAAGTAAAGAATTCTATGCACCCTGCCAACTTATATTGATCAACTGNGATCAGCTTCATCAACCCTAAAATGACAGGTTTCTTATAAGTGATGACAAACCCTTGACTGAGGGTTGATGAAGCTGATCAATGGAAAAAAGGGTTTATCAATAGAGAATAAACCCTTGGGTTTATCAGTTTGCAACGTATAACAAACCCTTCGTGGGTTTTTGAAGAAAAAAGGGTTGATCTAGGGGGAGATCAGGTTGATGAACAAATTTTTCAGTCATAAACCCTTTTTGAGGGTTGATTAACGCCGGATTTTTTTTAGAGTGCTGGATAGAGCTCGTCGAGTTCTATTTGGAACTCGATTGGAACAGTTGGAACATGTTCCTAGACGAATCGGGAATGAAAAAAAACTCGAATCGGGTGCCATTAACTTCCTTTACGTGGAAATCCTCGAATATTCTTCGATATATGCGATGATCAAAAGGAAATATTCGTTTTAATCGATACAAATGATTTTATTTTGAATAATATTCAAATAAATAATTAATCATTCGTATAAAGTTCGATACAATTCACCTTTTTCTTATTTAAATATAAAATTTCGATCATTTGAAATGACTTTATTTTTTCTTTTGTGAAGATGTTGTCAAACAAAGGTTTTGGTTTTTCTCTTTCAATATAAATTTATATTAAAATGACATCAGTTTAATCTATTAAGACAATTTTTTTCTAATGGAGAACATCGATAATATTTATCTGATAATTAAATAAAAGATTTCTTTTATTCATTTGGAAAGTTTTGTGTAATAAAAAGTTTTTCTATTAATTATTACACAAGTAGTTAATATGAAATTTAACATGAAGACAAGAACTTAATAGTAAATGTAATCTTCGTTTTCATTGTCTATATAAATATGATGATTTGAAAATATTTATTTTTGTTATTTCTATTTGTATATAAACAGTGAAATTAATTTTGTTTTTATATTAGATAAGAACTTTAAGTATGTTTGTTCATCTTTTAATATTCTATTTTTCATTGATATCTATTTCAAATGCATCAATTAATCATGAGATGCTAATTCGACTTATATTATAAGTCGACCCCCGACAGGCTAACATCAATTCGAATATAATCAGATGTCTATGTCACTCTTACAACAAATCACTATATAGGAATAGAATTAGATTTACTTTCACTTATACATATACCCTCACACACACACACCCACCCTATTACTTTATAAGCTAATTCCTAAAATGTCAAGAAAAGACAAACACATCTCGAACTCCTCTAAATCTATTGTTTGCTTCAAATTCCACTTTCGCATTAATATTCTTCTTGCCAAATATATTTTGCAAGAGTTTAAACGGCGAAGAAGACTTTGTTTTCGTTTATATACCAAACTATGTGGCTCTTTTTCAAAAGATCCCAATTCGTATTTATGGAATACCTGATAAAACTAGCATACCGACTTTTAGTCGGTCGGCCACTCACAGCTAACTGTTTCCACGTTTCTTCTCTCACTTTTCATAATATCGTTCACTGCGATCTTCATCGAATATAACGACAGAGATACAAAAGTCCTTCGACTGTTTCGAAATTTTTCTCGAATGTATTGTATTCTAAATCATTAAGAAGCCAATAATTTGTACAACTTTGAAAAAATCAACATCAGATTCGTGCTCCTCGACCGCGAAAACCCTTTGGTCAAGTTTTATGAAAAATATTACTAACTAATAATCAATTAGATAATTAGTTAATAATTAGTCAAAACTAACATCATATTCGTCATCTCGGACCTCGATTACCCTTTCGGTTAAGTTTTATTGTGATTATCGAAAAAATCTAATTTTATGACCTTTGACCTTTGATCTTTGACCCTGACACCGACAAACATACAAACTATTTTTTTCATATGACCCTCCTTTCAGTCGAGGGAATATTCACAATTCTCTGCTTATAAAGAAAATGCAACTGTATCTATTGGAAATTCAAATTTACTTAAAGTTTTAAATCCAACAACATATCAATTAATAGGAAAATCTTTAGATAATCAAATGAATTGGAATTTATATTTTCAACAAATGTCTTATCCATGTCAACAAGGATTAGATATACCTCAATTACTTGAACTTGATTGGATATCTTATATGCCAAGTGCTTTTGTATTTGGAACAATTCAATTAATACAACTGTTTATCATGATCATAATTATGGAGCTTGGCCAACAAATCTTTTCAATTTGATTTGGGCACAATTTCATCATGTTGACAAACAACTTTCATTAGTTTTAGGTAGTTATCATATACCATTACCTGAAGATATTTATATTGGATATATTTGAATTCGTTGGAGAAATTTAAGAATTAAAACTGGAACGCTTTGTGAAGATCAATTTTATTTGAAACCATTAGAATGGCTAATTGTTGATGGAAGAAAATATTCAATTCACAATCAAATTGAAGCTTTTAATCAACAATATCAAATCGATATTGATTACAAAGCAAAAGTTAGTGATAATAATCCAGGTGGAAGAGATTTGGGTTTAAAAGTTTTCGAACAAATTTCTTTTTATCAAGTTATTCTTTATGAAAAA
>CAJNOJ010000327.1:49478-79062 GCA_905250025.1 Adineta ricciae | reverse complement strand
GAAAAAGTTCATTTAGATGATCTTTATTGTAATTAATAATCATTAAAGAGAATAGAATTCGAAATATAAATATTTCTCATATTTAATTAAAGATAGAAAATAAAGAATTGTTTTTCTTATTTATTAATTAGAAAGAATTACATTTGTTTTTGGTATTTTTTATTCACAAGTAGGGAACAAGACAAATCCTTACGAATATTTACACAAGTATTTGTATTTTTTATGTAATTTATCAATGAAATTATGTTTTATTTCTCTCGTAGAACATTGTGATCGGTTGGAAAGAATTGTTGATATTCAATTTTCAAAGATTATTTATTTGATTATATCAAATGTTAAATGCGATTTCTTTGAATTCTAATCATATTTTTTTTCAAAATTTCTATTGAATCTTCTATAGAGATATGATTTTCTCTGGTGAAACTCTTGCAGCGAATGTAATCTTAATTGTAAATGAACATTTAGAAACAATGTGGAATCCATAAAAGATGATCGATTTCATCACAGGACTTTTCTCAATGTGATTTTCTAATTATTGTGGAAATATTATTTCAAGTAACATCATTTAGTACATTGATATCCAAGTTAATTAACAAAATCTTTAAAATAGTTTCTTTCATAATTAGTGATCAAATAAGAGGATTGATATGGAATCTACGAGATAATGTAACTCTATTACGAAAATCAACTAAGCAATTTCTTCTTTGATCGAAAAAAATTGAGCGAGATTTTAGTTTGCTGATACATTGAAGTAGGAAAACGACTCGGATCGAAGGGAAAATATTCCATTGATTCATGAGAATGTTTTGGAAAAATCTGTTCGAAAAGGACATGATCAAACTTAGTTGAATATTTGTGATAAACTTTATGAAAATTAACCAGATGTTTTGGATCTCATAGAGTTATTTTAATCATTAATTGTATTTTCTTCAACTGTAGGATGTTTTAGTTTGAAATGGATGATTGAAAACTGGAATTTAAGTTTAATATGTTCTTACAGACTTGGTTTTTTTTCTTCTTTACATATTAAAAGTACAAATCAATTGAAAAAACTTTTTGTCATTTCTATTTGATACGAATAAGACGATTCAATCCGTGGAAATTTCTCCAGATTTTCTTTTCCGAAAAAATATTTTCTTTTGATTGCTGATTTCATCTCTCCTCAGTTGAAATTGATTCGTTAATTTGAATATAACATAGATGAAAATCGATTCAACTTCTCAATTGATTACAAACGATGACAAATGAAATGCAATTGCATTGTATTAGTATAAATGTTAACATGAAATGTATTTCTTGGCTTGTTTTGCATTTTGATATTAAGAGAAAAAAAAAGGGACCATATTTTGATAATTATTAACGCACAATGTAATGGAGAACAGATGTTATTAAAGATTTGTTGTTTTATTTTTCTAAAATTCCAAGAATTTTCTTTCTTTTTCAATGTTGTGTTTATCATCGATAGAAAATAAAGATTTGTCTGTTCAAATGAGAATATGAAGTGAATAAATGATTTGATCTTGATTTTCTGTAAAAACAAAAAAATCATCTGTTTGACTTTAAATTGCGTCGTTTTAAAACGAAATAAAAGCGAAAAAGAAACATTTATTTGTATTGAAAGGATCACATTTTCAACATCTGTTTCTTTCTCTGATAAATAAAAAGACGAATCTTTCGATAAGATTTACATTTGAAAATCTTTTTAGTGAAACAAACGCACAAAATGATGTTACTTCGATTTGGATTACTTTTAACGATGATTTTGATAAAAACAATCAATGGAAATTTAGGTTTAACAGCTCTTGGACGATGCATAATGTCAGAAGCATCAACAGGTAATCGTGCTGAACAAATTGCGATGGGTTTTGCTTGTGAAAGAAATGCAAATCACGCTTCAAACAAATTTCCAATTGCATCTGTAACTCGTCTTGCTCAAGATATTCACGCAGGAAGAATCAGTGATCCAACACAAGGTGCAAATCGATGGTATTCACCAAATTTAATGCCAAAAGAAAACGAACGTTTTAAATGTAAATCTCCAATTGGATCAGGAAATATCGATTGTAATGGAGGATTAGAAAATGTTTGTGCAAATATGAAAAATTATAAACCTTCGTGGGCTGATAAAAACAA
The DNA here is from genome assembly GCA_905250025.1 of Adineta ricciae. Taxonomy (NCBI): domain Eukaryota; kingdom Metazoa; phylum Rotifera; class Eurotatoria; order Adinetida; family Adinetidae; genus Adineta; species Adineta ricciae. Next base: position 76,929 of record CAJNOJ010000327.1, on the reverse strand, counting down.
ATTCATTTCAATTAAAGATGTCAGAAGTTGTTATTTTAAATTTTATAAAATTTAATCTTCTCTTTTTCTTTTTTCTGTCAAACAGGAAAAAAAATTGAGAAATAAAACGTCACAAATTTGATTCTTCTGATCTTTTCTTGTATTTCTCGACTGAGATAATGAAAATTCAGTTCACATTTGAAATAGTAAGATCATATGTCTGTGGAGTTTCATTTATTCTCAATGATACAAAAATCAAGTTCGAATTCTTAACTCATTGATTTCAAATATCGACATTGTTTTGTTATATCTTATCAATTTTATCTTTATTCATACAAATCATATCGAAGTTCTTTTAATTGATTCTGTATAAATGATATTTCTTCTTTGAGAGAGAAAAGAACTGTGGTGTCTTTATCCTTATTGAAAATCATGTGGATAATAATAAATATGTAGACAAAATGATTTTCTCGGAATAAATATTATCTTTTCTGACGATGTTGATGAATGTGTTATTATTGTTTGGTAATAGAACGACAAGACAGTTGCGAATAACACAAAGGAACAAAGATCTGTTGAAACATAGATAGTGTATAGAATGAATAATTCTGAATTTATCCAATTTTACAAAAAGAAAATCAAAATCGCTGTTTGATTCATATCATTTATGAAAATAAATCTATTATAGATTAATATTTTTCTATATGGAAAGTGATAATTATCTGTTATATGGTCCAAAATAATGAAAAATGAATTAGATATTCATTTTCCACTATTCGTTTTCGTTAAAAGGAATTTATGAGACGCGGACGAAGTTGTTGATAAAAACTATTGATATAAAATAATAAAATCAATCATTTGAAACGGCGGAAGTAAGCAGAATTCTTTTCCTACTGATCCGGACAGATAGGCCGAATAAAATATGCGAATGCTGTCCTTGTCCACCACGATTTATTGTAATACCTGTTTTTCCTATTGGAATGGAATGAGTATGACGTGCTGAAGCTTCAGCTCTACCACTTTCGAAGCTAGTTCTTTCCCCTGTCTCAACCTCCAGACAGAAAGCGACTACGAAAGTCAGGCAAGTTGAATGTTCTATAACATACAATGTACCAATGACGAAAAACAATCTAGAATCATTCGAACCATCACATCATAACCAATTCGGTGTTACATCTAATTTCTGCCGAACATGATCGTACTATTCTTCTCATTACGTCGGCAAATATGATATGTTCTTAGTCATCATGTGGCAAACGATTCTGCTTCGGATCAGAATTAACTAACATTTAACTTTTCTACGTCCAATCAAATATGATCATCCATTTCTTTTGTTTTCTCAATGAGTTGTCCCCATCTCTTTCTTTTTGTGCCGCGATGAACTAGTTGTAACGATGTAGCCAAACAGTCGTTCCTACAATATTTATGTACTTGTTGAAACTGGAGTTAGAGACCGAGAGCAATATAGAAATTTGACGAAATCGGAATCCTGAAATGATCATTTCTCAAAAGACAGGCACATACCAAAGGGGGGAGGGGGAGCTAAGAGGGGTCATAGCCTCACCCTCTCAAGAAAATTCCTACGTATGTGCCTGGCTCCAGACTTCTCCTTTGGCTATCGTAGTTCTTTAATCTAGTATAAACAATAATTTGAACTGTTCGATGAAAAGACATGTTTATTATTCAAATGATATTAATACAGAAAACAATCCACATCGTTGCCAATGAATAACAACTATATAGAAGAATGACGATCAACAAATACTTCTTGCGACCGAAAAGTCTTACAAAACCAATAGAAATTTGAGATATGTTTGTAATTCAGTGTTGAATCCGGATAGATTTCAATGTAACGCATAATGACAAATAGAATAGATTTACTAAGATAGACGATGATGTAAGTATTTCTTGGTTCCGCATCTAGGAGATGTTCTTGATCTGGAGAAGTATAAGAATCAAACATCTTTACGATGATCATCGTGGGAAAAAACGAGGCTTCAATGAGCCAACGTGCCATTAATATCCATCGAATCGAATTTCCCCTGATTAATTCAAAGATCAACGATATTACTGTATAGAAAAAAATCAATTTCCCTTCATAAATGAAAATTTTCTTCAGTCGATATTGAAATAATCTTTCATCTTGTTCATGGATTCTTTCAAATGAGTCAGTTGTATGTCCCAGAGAACATCGGACAATTAATAGGATCAAATGTCCCAGAGCAAAGCAACTGCACATGGGCGCAACAATGATCAGGAAGTAAAAAGCCGATGTAAAGAGAAAATAAACCCATAACCATGTGGAAATTTGATCTCGACAATAGTGTGGAAACAAATTCATATCTTCATTGATATTGGAAATAATTGAGTTCGATTCATTCCAGGACATTTGAAATAGAAATTCTTCGTCGTCGAAATGAACGTTCATTGTGTGATTGTTCTTTATTATGGATATATTCACTTCTCCAATGATAATTGATGATGAACCAATGAAAAACAAAGAACGACCAATTATTCGACAACATGACCGAAAATGATCATTTCCAATTTGAGGATAGTAGACAATTGAATTTCTAGTAGATTCATTTCTAAGATTTAGTCTACACTAGAAGAGAGTGACTCTTTCAACAGTCATTGACTGGATGTTGTTGATTGACAGGCTGAAGCTTCTGGAGGGATCACTGAACAATGATTTTCCGGCAGTTTAGGTGGTTTTGAGTGAATATTTTACGATGGGACAAACAATTGGATACTTTTGTTGGGCATGAACATCAGACGAACGGTTACAGGATTCATCTAGAAAAGAAGCCTCAAGAGATCCGTAGCACAATTATCGTGCGTATCGTCGATGGAGACGATCAGATAGTCGAATGAAACATTCACTCAGAAGTATTGTCGGCGGACACGGTGAATGGTCACGAAAAGTGACGCTGCATGTTTTGTTTCTTCGACGGAGGGATTTAACACCCTGTTATCGCGTTGACCAATCATATCTCTTAATTCAGTATTCATTTTTGTAGTGTAGACGAGACCTATGTTGTCATTCGATTGAGAAAATGTACAGTTTGTCGCCAATTAACTTATCGACGAATAACCTCAGTACAATTCGAGAAGTGAACTCATCTTCTGGGAAAATTCAATCGATTGAAAAGAAGAGAAATCGACGAGTAAACTTCTTCATTGACATTGTTTGATTGATGCCGAAAAGGAAAAATATTGAATTCATCATCAATGTGAAATTCTTCATCTGTCAATTTCTCCAGATACTTCTTATTTATCTTTTCTATTTTTGACAATAAAGATAACTAAGGAAATTTTGTTCTTGATTATCGATGACAACAATATTTGAAGATGAGAGATCGAAAACGAGAGAAGTTCATCTATTAGAAAAATAAAATCATTGACGGACGACCGAACGATGCGTTTAATATCTCAATATTATCCTTGATCAACGAGATAACTGAATATCAACTTCGATTCTTCTGAATTTGCATCTCATTACGTTTTCTAATCATATCAAAGAATTATTCAATCAAATCTTATCTAAAGAATATTGTCCTTGGAAATCGAAGTCTCATTCCATAAATGTGAAGACGATCTTTCTCATCATTATACATTTCCGTGCTCTTATTCTGTGCTTGACTGTAAAGACGTTTCGAATCGAAACAAAAGACGCGTATTTACATAAAAGAAGTCTTTGATTAATGAGCAATCATATACTTTTTGTATGAAAAAACTTGTTCAATCAACCAATGAGTCATTTTATAGTCAATAAACTTCAAAAATCGATCATTGTTGCGTCAAGTAAAGCAGAGTTCAATACGACGAGAATGAGCACAGTAAAAAGTAGTTTACGATGATGGGCATTGAATTTACTGAGTCGTTTCATTCTTTCGAAATTGTTTACTTCCAGACCCGTTTGTCCAACAATGAGGTTTTTCATTTCAATTATTATATGACGAACATAAACCGTCCATAAAATAACGATCAAATTTAACAAATGTAGGACAACGCGCATACCTAGTGGAACGATCAGTACTTTTCCAAGAAAATAATTATAAAAGATCTAAAACAAAACGATATCATTGAAAATAATTCGTATGATGTAAACACTTACTTCGCTATGATACAAAACGTCGTCGAGTGTTAACTTGTTCATAGACGACATCAGTACGAAAGAAAATGATAATTCACGTGTGTGCATCTGTATATATACAAGAAAAACACTAAAGAGAAAAGAAGAAGATCGTCCGCATCTACTTTATACAAACAAGCATAGTTCTTGTCATAGATAATTTGTTAGTCGATCGAATATTTTATTCAAAAATGCGAATCACGTGATGAAAATTTGAACTTTCCTTCTTTCTGCCTTGTTTCTTTCTCTGCGTAAGATCAGAAAACGAGTTTTCGGTGACTGTGAATCATCACTAGAAATGAATTTTTCCCAAAGAAAATATTGATGTACGTAGGATCCATACGGAACTTGATTAAAAAAATTCATCTTTGATTGAAAATAAAGACATTCTTTAATGACGAAAGTGAACACGTCATCTGCTCTATGTTCTTATCATTGGCCATGTCGGTTTGTCTTGATTATACAGTTGAAGAAGTTAAGATACCCTTTTTCTACTCATACCACGATTTATTTAAAGACGCTCTTCGTTTTCAGAATATCCCTTTCGTAACCGTGCCACATAATGGGTCTAATAAAGTCGATTTGCATGAATACTAGATAGAAACAGGAAGTGGTAGCTACCAAACCATGCGAAGAGTAAAGTCTGTAAAAGTTGCTATGAACGACGAACATTGCTAATGTGTGTCAACAAGTACGGAGAAGTAGAAGTATAGCAACACGACCTTCTATTTCGTTACTTCCCAGTCAAACTGCATAAAAAAACCGTGTTTATCTACTGAAGTCTCTAGAGTACGGCTTTCACTTTTTGGACGAGTTGTCTCATGTGAAAAAGTTACCTTTCGAATATTTGTTTCTTGCTATTGTACAAAACCTTTGATTGCCATTTATGCAAAATTCATTTGAAAATAAACGAAATCGTAATAGCAAGGAAGTTTTTGAAACATGGCAATGCCGTAGTTAATCTGACACTTAGATCCGAGTCTAGGAGTCTTAATCGTGGAGAGGTTACTATGTCGTTTACGGTTGACGTAATCGATACTTTACGAGGTGTTTGGAATATTGTTGACGTCCAACGTACCGTCACGACAATCATAAATCAGTTGTTCTCGCCAGTATTATTTTCGATAGTCATCAACGGTGTGAGCCATTGTATACAATTGCTAGAAACGGTCATCGTGTTGTTGCGATTACTATTTACGATGATCATAATAGGTTGGAAGGCATCATATGAGTTCGTTGAAAACTATCATCGTAAATAGACACACCGTTTTTCAACGTAAGTGATCAGGTTACAAATGTGTACAGCCGATGTTGCTTCACCTGACAAGTTTTACATAAAACAGTTCTTATCAAAATTTTATATTATTATATTAGATAAATGATGATCAAATAGTGTTGAAACGTGGAGATTTGTTTCTCTATCAGTCTATAGAAAAAAACAATGTCTTCAAGCATTGTACGACTCATGGAAAACTGACATAGCTGTTCAGTATCGTATGAATCAATGATCATATAAGATTGATGAAATGAGGGAATAGAATTACGAGTATGTACTGGTAGAAGTAGAATGATGCCAGTTCGATTTAAACGTTTGACAAATTTTTCGATCGATTAAATGCGCATTGTACAATTGTTTTCTTTATTCTAGAGATGTCCTCCATGCAAACATGCTCCTGTAAAAAGCGCTCTACATATAAATAACTGACCCTCATGTGCATATCGGGTATGATGTCCGATGTGGAAAAAAAAACAAAGCAAACATATTCATCCTTTTCTGATGGAACTACGCTGGCACTCTCTTGCTTCTTTGCCGTCATTTTCTTGAGGATTAGACAACGTGCTCTTAACCACATTAAAAAAGCTGTGAAAATCGATTTCTCATATAAAATCCGATTTTTACAGCTTTTGTTACATAGCTAGTAGGATCAAGGGAATTTATACATCTCTAAGTATTTTGGACAGTCAACACTTTACTATTATTATAGTCCTAGTTTATACAATAGTGACTTGACACAACTATTTCGCAAGACAAAAATTATTTGAATAAATCCTTACCGTATCAAAATCAGAACTAATAAATGCAAGGTTTTTTGCTATCAGCTTGAGATATATTGATCATTTTCTCCTCTCTTATCAATTATTTGCTAGCTGTAGTCTTGTCATTGCGATAATATAGATCTTAACTAGAAGCAACCTTCTGTTTCGTTACTTTTCATCAATACCTTAGCATACCTTTTGAGTTTATCGAGTGTCTCTTCCCGCGTGTGAGTATGGCACTCGTCATTTTGTGGAGAGACATTGTTCACAATAGAATAGAAGCGGGTGTATCAATCGGACTACAGGAGCTGACGTCGTTTCACGAGCTCTTGTCGTCTTTGGCTTGCAAAAGGGCGCCTTGAATAAGCTTCAGTCATCGCCCTTATAAAGCACACTGAACCTATTCCCTTAACACGTTCTGTTATGGTCTTTGCCAGCACCCTTGTACTGAAGTTATTCATATAACCACCTCAACTATGGTTTGTCACTGAATTTTGTTCTATTTTTTTCTCAATTTGTTTATGAACATGGAAGAGTCTACTGCACGTACCGATCTGATGAACGGAGAAGTTTCTTCACAATCTTCAACTGGAACAATAATATCGAACGAAAAGAAACGTCATCGTCGTTATTTGATTTCAATTTTGATTGACAATCAAATAATGTTCTTAATAATTTAAAAACTCTTTTACCAACACTAAACACATTCAATGATGCACATCAATGTCTCGAGTTTCTTACTAATAGTGTCAAGTATTTATTATAAAACTAACAGTTGTAGTTTTCTATAGAATAATCTATTTATCAAATGTTATTATCTCGTCGAAATAGTGAAAGATAAGCTTCGGCTCTCTCTCCCGTTGGAGCATCAGGTATGTATTCATAAACTGAATCGTCGATTGATTCAATTGTCCAACCATTCTTCGATGAAAATAGTTCATTTAAATCGGCCTTTTTCAAACGACGTGGTCCTTTANATTATCCTTGATCAACGAGATAACTGAATATCAACTTCGATTCTTCTGAATTTGCATCTCATTACGTTTTCTAATCATATCAAAGAATTATTCAATAAAATCTTATCTAAAGAATATTGTCCTTGGAAATCGAAGTCTCATTCCATAAATGTGAAGACGATCTTTCTCATCGTTATACATTTCCGTGCTCTTATTCTGTGCTTGACTGTAAAGACGTTTCGAATCGAAACAAAAGACGCGTATTTCCATAAAAGAAGTCTTTGATTAATGAGCAATCATATATTTTTGTATGAAAAAACTTGTTCAATCAACCAATGAGTCATTTTATAGTCAATAAACTTCAAAAATCGATCATTCTTGCGTCAAGCAAAGCAGAGTTCAATACGATAAGAATGAGCTTAGTAAAAAACAGTTTACGATGATGGGCATTGAATTTACTGAGTCGTTTCATTCTTTCGAAATTGTTTACTGCCAGACCCGTTTGTCCAACAATGAGGTTTTTCACTTCAATTATTATATGACGAACATAAACAATCACATTTAACAAATGTAGGACAACGCGCATACCTAGTGGAATGATCAGTACTTTTCCAAGAAAATAATTATAAAAGCTCTAAAACAGAACGATATCATTGAAAATAATTCGTATGATGTAAACACTTCCTTCGCTATGATACAAAACGTCGTCGAGTGTTAACTTGTTCGTAGACGACATCAGTACGAAAGAAAATGATAATTCACGTGTGTGCATCTACTTTATACAAACAAGCATAGTTCTTGTCATAGATAATTTGTTAGTCGATCGAATATTTTATTCAAAAATGCGAATCACGTGATGAAAATTCGAACTTTCCTTCTTTCTGTGTAAGATCAGAAAACGAGTTTTCGGTGACTGTAAATCATCACTAGAGATGATTTTTTCCCAAAGAAAATATTGATGTACGTAGGATCCATACGGAACTTGATTAAAAAAATTCATTTTCGATTGAAAATAAAGACATTCTTTAATGACGAAAGTGAAAAAACGCGTCATCTGCTCTATGTTCTTATCATTGGCCGTGTCGGTTTGTCTTGATTACACAGTTGAAGAAGTTAAGATACCCTTTTTCTACTCATACCACGATTTATTTAAAGACGCTCTTCGTTTTCAGAAGATCCCTGTCGTAACCGTGCTACATAATGGGTCTAATAAAGTCGATTTGCATGAATACTAGATAGAAACAGGAAGTGGTAGCTACCAAACCATGCGAAGAGTAAAGTCTGTAAAAGTTGCTATGAATGACGAACATTACTAATGTGTCTTGCTGTTGTACAAAACCTTTGATTGCAATTATATGCAAAATTCATTTGAAAATAAACGAAATCGTAACAGCAAGGAAGTTTTTGAAACATGGCAATGCCGTAGTTAATCTGACACTTAGATCCGAGTCTAGGAGTCTTGATCCTGGAGAGGCTACTATGTCGTTTACGGTTGACGTAATCGATACTTTACGAGGTGTTTGGAATATTGTTGACATCCAAAGCTGCGAGCCATTGTATACAATTGCTAGAAACGGTCATCGTGTTATTGCGATTACTATTTACGATGATCATAATAGGTTGGAAGGCATCATATGAGTTCGTTGAAAACTATCATCGTAAATAGACACACCGTTTTTCAACGTAAGTGATCAGGTTACAACTGTGTACAGCCGATGCTGCTTCACCTGACAAGTTTTACAAAAAACAGTTCTTATCGAAATTTTATATTATTATATTAGATAAATGATGATCAAATAGTGATGAAACATGGAGCTTTGTTTCTCTATCACTCTATAGAAAAAACAATGTCTTCAAGCATTGTACGACCCATGGAAAACTGACATAGCTGTTCAGTATCGTATGAATCAATGATCATATAAGATTGATGAAATGAGCGAATAGGATTACGAGTATGTACTGGTAGAAGTAGAATGATGCCAGTTCGATTTAAACGTTTGACAAATTTTTCGATTGATTAAATGCGCATTGTACAATTGTTTTCATTATTCTAGAGATGTCCTCCATGCAAACTTGCTCCTGTAAAAAGCATTCTACATATAAATAACTGACTCTCATGTGCATATCGGGTATGATGTCCCACGTGAAAAAAAAACAAAGTAAGCATATTCATCCTCTTCTGATAGAACTACGCTGGCATTTTCTTGAGGATTAGACAACGTGCTCTTAACCACATCAAAAAAGCTGTGAAAATCGATTTCTCATATAAAATCTGATTTTCACAGCTTTTGTTACATAGCTGGTAGGATCAAGGGAATTTATATATCTCTAAGTATTTTGGACAGTCAACACTTTACTATTATTATAGTCCTAGTTTATACAATAGTGACTTGACACAACTATTGCGTAAGACAAAAATTATTTGAATAAATCCTTACCGTATCAAAATCAGAACTAATAAATGCAAGGTTTTTTGCTCTCAGCTTGAGATATATTGATCATTTTCTCCTCTCTTATCAAGTATTTGCTAGCTGTAGTCTTATCATTGATAATATAGATCTTAACTAGAAGCAACCTTCTGTTTCGTTACGTTTCATCAATATCTTATCATACCTTTTGAGTTTATCGAGTGTCTCTTCCCACATGTGAGTATGGCACTCGTCATTTTGTGGAGAGACATTGTTTACAATAGAATAGAAGCGGATGTATCAACCGGACTACAGGAGCTGACGTCGTTTCACGAGGTCTTGTCGTCTTTGGCTTACAAAAAGGACGCCTTGAATAAGCTTCAGTCATCGCCCTTGTAAAGCACACTGAACCTATTCCCTCAACGCCTTCTCTTATGGTCTTTGCCAGCACCCTTGTACTGAAGTTATTCATATAACCACCTCAACTATGGTTTGTCACTGAATTTTGTTCTATTTTTTTCTCAATTTATTTATGTACATGGAAAAGTCTACTGCACGTACTGATTTGATGAACGAAGAAGTTTCTTTACAATCTTCAACTGGAACAATAATATCGAACGAAAAGAAACGTCATCGTCGTTATTTGATTTCAATTTTGATTGACAATCAAATAATGTTTTTAATAATTTAAAAACTCTTTTACCAACACTAAACACAGTCAATGATGCACATCAATGTCTCGAGTTTCTTACTAATAGTGTCAAGTATTTATTATAAAACTAACAGTTGTAGTTTTCTATAGAATAATCTATTTATCAAATCTTATTATCTCGTCGAAATAATGAAAGATAAGCTTCGGCTCTTTCTCCCGTTGGAGCATCAGGTATGTATTCATAAACTGAATCGTCGATTGATTCAATCGTCCAACCATTCTTCGATGAAAACAGTTCACATAAATCAGCCTTTTTCAAACGACGTGGTCCTTTATCATATGTTTCCTTTTCACTGGCACACAATTGAATATATAAACCACCAGGTTTGATCAAATATTCGAGATTTTTCATGTAAAGTNATTTATTATAAAACTAACAGTTGTAGTTTTCTATAGAATAATCTATTTATCAAATGTTATTATCTCGTCGAAATAGTGAAAGATAAGCTTCGGCTCTCTGTCCCGTTGGAGCATCAGGTATGTATTCATAAACTGAATCGTCGATTGATTCAATTGTCCAACCATTCTTCGATGAAAATAGTTCATTTAAATCGGCCTTTTTCAAACGACGTGGTCCTTTATCATATGTTTCCTTTTCACTAGCACACAATTGAATATATAAACCACCAGGTTTGATCAAATATTCGAGATTTTTCATGTAAAGTTGTCGATCTTCATTGGAAAAACAATGAAAAACAGCTGCATCAAGAACAGTATCGTATGAATGTTGTTTGATGGTACTGATTTTTGAGAGATCATCAAGAATGTTTACAACTTCAAATCGAATGTTTACTTGATTCTTTTCGGCTTTTTCACGAGCAATCTGAATGGACTTTGGAACCTGAAACACAACGATTAATGAAGAGAAAACAAAAACAACGAAAGTGAATTTACTAAATCAAACCCTGTGACATGAACATTATTTGCATGTTTGGCAATATAGATTGTGTTGTCAGCAATACCGCAGCCAATGTCGAGCACTTCACCACTGAAACGATCTTTTTCAACAAGACTCATGATTACTGATTGTGGTCGATGGATTTCCCATGGACCATTACCATTTTCTGAGAAGCGAAAAAACTTTTCTGCAGGTACTGCGTCGTCTCTACCCGTCATTTTGATCGATTATATAACGAAAAAATGAATAAATGCGGAGGTATTTCTATAGATTAAAATGTTGTATCATCATATAGAATAGAAAGAAAAATTTGCTAACGTCATACTCGTTAAATTTTATCAGAAATGAAAGAAAAGAGTAGTTGTAATCATACTAGTCACTTCTTTCGTTCTGTCATCATAGTAGTTGGTATCTTTTGAAACAGGTATAGAAGAAAACCAACAAATGAATACTCTGCTCATTAAGTCGAGAAGTAATCAAATCGTAATGACGAGCGAAAGTTGTACGTCAAGTCAAGCATTCAGAAGCAATGAACTTCAGGGACGTCGATGATTGTGGGCTATACGCTTTATCTTAGCGAGAAACTATATAGAAAAGCATTTTCTTTTGTTTCTTTCTGAAGTAGGAGGGTGAGGGTGAGGAGTGAACAGACGAAAGTTTAATTTTGCCTGTGAGATTTCTATTTCAATTATTCGTTGGTATTATAAATTCAATTCCTTTTATTTGGTACAGTTCATCTTCATGTACTCAATCTTGAACTTTCATTAAGCTGACAAAACATTTCTGATCTTATCTAAACTATTTCTCGAGTACTCAGTTATACAAATTCTATGAATGAATTTTTTATTTGTATTCTTTTCGGAAGAAAGATTCCGTATTGGAATGAAGCTAATGTTTTCAATTTGCATTGCGATTTGTTCTTATTAAAACTTGTCTAAGANTTATTTGGTACAGTTCATCTTCATGTACTCAATCTTGAACTTTCATTAAGCTGACAAAACATTTCTGATCTTATCTAAACTATTTCTCGAGTACTCAGTTATACAAATTCTATGAATGAATTTTTTATTTGTATTCTTTTCGGAAGAAAGATTCCGTATTGGAATGAAGCTAATGTTTTCAATTTGCATTGCGATTTGTTCTTATTAAAACTTGTCTAAGACAATATTTTTCAATAAGATATCGTCAGGACTTCTCTAATGAAAGTCAAACGAATTTGACACATTTTTCGATATCAATTTTCGTTCTTTTTACAAAAATATCGTAGAGAGATTCTATTTTGATATGGGTGTTTCCACGGGGTTTCTACCACGTTACACAGAAGCATTTCCTTTGAACGCGAAAATTTCAGGGTTTATAGAGCTCAATGAGACGATCATTTTGGCCGATTTAGATTTCGCAAAATATTGCGGCATCCTAGTTTCTCAAAAGTCAACTTTTCAAGCTTTTTTCGTACAAAACATGCATAGTGGTTTTTGAAACTTTTCTTTCTTGCCTATTATTTTCCATGTATTTTTTATTTTAAATTTCTTTAAATAGGCTATTCTTATTCAGTTTCATTTGTACTATCTGGGGGCAGTGTTGCTTCAGATTCTATAGCTCTTTTAGAAAAAGCATGAGCTCATAAATCTTTACAAACACCCCTTAAAATTGCTCTCGATTTTCACTAATAAAAATGCAGTTTTTGAAATTCCCAGAACAGGAGACACATAGGGGATGATAGAGCAAAACTTGTTCTACAACGTGGTATAGATTTTCACATACTCTTCTTCTATTTGATCACCTTTGGCATACACAAACTAGAATACTAGGTCAGAAACTTTGTTGTCTTCAATGCCTGTATAACTGAATGGCGCTAATTAGCTTGCTTACATTCCGTTGAGGTGACTTCTCAGCGGGCACAGTGAGATCTATCGTCACCGATCCTCTTATGCTAAATTTGGTTTCAAAAACGTTTATTGAATTCATCCCGGCCGTCAGAAGATCATATTTAGCATAGATCAACCTCTTGTGTCAAATATACCTTACTATTTCAAACGAATATTTAGAACATGCTTGTACTTCTAATAGAATTCGAGAAAGCATAGAATAAGGAAGCTTAGTATGTAAAAATTATCACCTAACCAATTGATTACTTGAATAAATATTTGCGTGCATATCTATTATTCATAAATGATATATTTCATGTGTGTGGGTGTGGACAGATATTGATAAGAAGGGAGTAGAAAAACGACAGCCTCATCCTCACGAATAATAATAGAACAAATAAATAACATCAATATTGACACAATATTAACAGAGATTCAAAAGAACTTTTATATTATTTGTACCATAAGTTGTGACGATTATATCGCTCCAACTATCATCATTCAAATCCTTAAAGACAATCCATCGTGGTCGAGAGTCATATTCTATTGGAAACCACGTTTGATTAATAAATGTTCCATTACCTAAACCATTGAGTATACATACATTATTTGTACCAAAATTTGCCACTACAAGATCGAGTTGTTCATCTCTATTAAAGTCACCCACAGCGACTGATACTGGATAAGAACTAGTCCCCATCGAATAAGTTATTAAAGTAAAAAAACTTCCATCACCATATCCAATAAGTATGACAATATTATCACTTTCTGAATTGACAACGACAATATCTGTAACAGAATCGTTATTAAAATCGCCGATAGCTAATGACAACGGATAAAAATTATCAATCGGATATGTTTTAACATTTGAAAACATTCTGTTACCATATCCAAGCATTACACCTATACTGTTGGTACCAGAATTGGCGATAGCAATATCGAGTTGACTGTCATTGTTAAAATGACCAATCACTACCGAAGAAGGATGAGAGCCTTCACCAACGGCGAATGTTGTTTGACCTCCAAAAGGCTCAGCACCAGATGCAAGAAATACGATCATATCTTGATTAGCATTATTTGTGATAGTGAAATCCAACTTTTCATCGTTGTTAAAATCACCCATTGCAACACCATATACACGAGAAAGTTCTTCATTGGGTATTATCGACATACTGGCAAATGTTCCATCACTATAACCATAGAAGATGCCTACACTATTCCTATTTTCATCAGTAGTAATAATATCCAACCAACTATCACCATTAAAGTCACCGATCTGGACATGTGTTGGATTAGAGCCAATACCTGTGGAATATGTCCGCAAATTTCCAAAACTACCATTCCCGTATCCATAGGCTACACCGATATCACCTCTACCGTAGTTTGCGCTAGCAACATCTAATTGTCCATCTTTGTTGAAGTCACCAGTGATGACATACCATGGATAAGAACCAAGACCAACAAAAGAAGTTATTTGTTCTGTAAAACTGCCATTACCGTATCCAAGAAATACACTAACACTATCAATTCCTCCACAAGCGCTTATTATATCTAATTGAGTATCATTATTGATATCGACAATATTAACCGAATACGGACGAGAACCTGCCCCGGTTGAAAGTGTTGTTAATTTTCGAAATGTTCCATTTTCATTTCCAAAAAGTACATCTATATTATTTGAACCATAGTTTGCCACGGTAATATCCAGATATTTATCATTGTTAAAATCACCTATGGCAACTGATAATGGTCGACTACCAGTTGAATACAAGACAGGCTCTGCAAAACTTCCATTTCCATATCCAAACATGACACTGACACAATTAGCGCCCCAATTTGCTACTGCAACATCTAATTGACCGTCTCTATTCAAATCACCAACAGCAATTGACCAAGGACGTCCAGCAGGTACGAATCCATATGTTGTCATTGATCCAAAAGTACCGTTACCGTATCCTAGAAAAACGCCGACATTATTCGTATTATAAAGTCCACACATAATATCTAAGTAATTATCATTATTGAAATCATGAACGCCTATCGCATATGGACCAGTAGCATCTCCAGTTTCATATGGCTTTTGTTTTGTAAAAGATATGTAATCAAATCCAAAGAATATACCGATGGAATCTGTTCCTTGATTTGCAACAATAAGATCGATATATGCGTCTTTATTCAAATCACTAGTTGCAAAAGCGCTTGGATTCGATGCCTGACCAGTAGAATATGTTAGTTTTGTAAAATTGACATGGTCATTGCCTAAAAATATAATAATGCTGTCATCATTTGAATTGGTAATAGCAACATCCGATCGACTATCTTTATTGAAATCCTCAACAATAACAACTTCTGGATTGGAACCAGTACCAGTTGGATAGATTATTTCAGTGGCAAAACTTCCGTTACCATATCCAAGCAATAGTCCAACATTTTGATTTCCTGAATTAGCAACAATCATATCGATTTGGGTATCATTATTAAAATAACCAATGTCAATCGCATATGGTTGAGAACTAGAGCCAGTTAAATAGATCGTTTGATTGCGAAAACCCACATAATAGTCTCCTAATAATATAGGCACGGGATTAGTGATCCCATTTGTAAATGTAGAATTCGTGGAATATTTAGTAGAATGCCCAAGTAATATACCGACATCACTAGTGCCAAAATTAGCTACCGCAATATCTAATATATTATCTTTATTAAAATCACCAGCAAGAATTGCACATGGTTGTGAATTGATACCAGTTGAACACGTTGTTTGACTACCAAAATTTCCTTGTTCATTTGCAAGCAATNATCGTATGAATGTTGTTTGATGGTACTGATTTTTGAGAGATCATCAAGAATGTTTACAACTTCAAATCGAATGTTTACTTGATTCTTTTCGGCTTTTTCACGAGCAATCTGAATGGACTTTGGAACCTGAAACACAACGATTAATGAAGAGAAAATAAAAACAACGAAAGTGAATTTACCAAATCAAACCCTGTGACATGAACATTATTTGCATGTTTGGCAATATAGATTGCGTTGTCAGCAATACCGCAGCCGATGTCGAGCACTTCACCACTGAAACGACCTTTTTCAACAAGACTCATGATTACTGATTGTGGTCGATGGATTTCCCATGGACCATTACCATTTTCTGAGAAGCGAAAAAACTTTTCTGCTGGTACTGCGTCGTCTCTACCCGTCATTTTGATCGACTATGTAACGAAAGAATGAATAAATGCAGAGGTATTTCTATAGATTAAAATGTTGTGTCATCATATAGAATAGAAAGAAAAACTTGTTAACGTCATGCTCGTTACATTTTAACAGAGATGAAAGAAAAGAGTAGTTGTAATCATACTAGTCACTTCTTTCGTTCTGTCATCATAGTAGTTGGTATCTTTTCAAACAGAGTGTTCTCCTATTGATTATGGGCTATACGCTTTATTTTAGCGAGAAACTATATAGAAAAGCATTTTCTTTTGTTTCTTTCTGAAGTAGGAGGGTGAGGGTGAGGAGTGAATAGACGAAAGCTTAATTTTGCCTATGAAATTTCTATTTCAGTTATTCGTTGATATTATGAATTCAATTCCTTTTATTTGGTACAGTTCATCTTCATGTACTCAATCTGGAACTTCCATTAAGTCGACAAAAACGTTTCTGATCTTAGCTGTACTATTTCTCGGGTACTCAGTTATACAAATTCTATGAATGAATTTTTGATTTGTATTCTTTTCGGAAGAAAGATTCCGTATTGGAGTGAAACTAATGTTTTCAATTTGTATTGCGATTTGTTTTTTATTAAAACTTGTCTAAGACAATATTCTTTAATAAGATATCGTCAGGACTTCTCTAATGAAAGTCAAATGAATTTGATACATTCTTCGATATCAATTTTCGTTCTTTTTACAAAAATATCGTAGAGAGATTCTATTTTGATATGGGTGTTTCCACGAGGTTTCTACCACGTTACACAGAAGCATTTCTTTTGAACGCGAAAATTTCAGGGTTTGCAGAGCTCAATGAGACAATCATTTTGGCCGATTTAGATTTCGCAAAATATGGCGGCATCCTAGTTTCTCAAAAGTCAACTTTTCAAGCTTTTTTTGTACAAAACATGGATAGTGGTTTTTGAAACTTTTTTTCTTACGTATTATTTTCCATATATTTTTTATTTTGAATTTCTTTGAATAGGCTATTTTTTTCCAGTTTCATTTGTACTATCTGGGGCAATGTTGCTTGAGATTCTATAGCTCTTTTAGAAAAAGCATGAGCTCATAAATCTTTACAAACACCCCTTAAAATTGCTCTCGATTTTCACTAATAAAAATGCAGTTCTTGCAATTCTCAGAACAGGAGACACATAGGGGATGATAGAGCAAAACTTGTTCTACAACGTGGTATAGATTTTCACATACTCTTCTTCTATTTGATCGCCTTTGGCATACACAAACTAGAATACTAGGTCAGAAACTGTGTTGTCTTCAATGCCTTCATAACTGAATGAAGCTAATTAGCTTGCTTACATTCCGTTGAGGTGACTTCTCAGCGGGCACAGTGAGATCTATCGTCACCGATCCTCTTATGCTAAATTTGGTTTCGAAAACGTTTATTGAATTCATCCCGGCTGTCAGAAGATCATATTTAGCATAGATTAACCTCTTGTGTCAAATATACGTCACTATTTCAGGGTGTGGGTGTGGACAGGTATTGATAAGAAGGGAGTAGAAAAATGACAGCCTCATCCTCACGAATAATAATAGAACAAATAAATAACATCAATATTGACACAATATTAACAGAGATTCAAAAGAACTTTTATATTGTTTGTACCATAGGTTGTGACGATTATATCACTCCAACTATCATCATTCAAATCCTTAAAGACAATCCATCGTGGTCGAGAATCATATTCCATTGGAAACCACGTTTGATTAGTAAAAGTTCCATTACCTAAACCATTGAGTATACATACATTGTTTGTACCAAAATTTGCCACTACAAGATCTAGTTGTTCATCTCTATTAAAGTCACCTACAGCGACTGATATTGGATGAGAACTAGGCCCCGTCGAATAAGTTATCAAAGTAAAAAAACTTCCATCACCATATCCAATAAGTATGACAATATTATCATTGTCTGGATTGACAACGACAATATCTGTCACAGAATCATCATTAAAATCGCCGATAGCTAATGACAATGGGTAAAAATTATCAATCGGATATATTTTAACATTTGAAAACATTCTGTTACCATATCCAAGCATTACACCTATACTGTTGGTCCCAGAATTGGTTAAAGCAATATCGAGTTGACTGTCATTGTTAAAATGACCAATCACTACCGAAGAAGGATGAGAGCCTTCACCAACGGCGAATGTTGTTTGTCCTCCAAAAGGCTCAGCACCCGATGCAAGAAATACGATCATATCTTGATTAGCATTATTTGTGATAGTGAAATCCAACTTTTTATCGTTGTTAAAATCACCAATTGCAACACCATATACACGAGAAAGTTCTTCATTGGGTACTATCGACATACTGGCAAATGTTCCATCACTATAACCATAGAAGATGCCTACACTATTCCTATTTTCATCAGTAGTAATAATATCCAACCAACTATCACTATTAAAGTCACTGATCTGCACATGTGTTGGATTAGAGCCAATACCTGTGGAATATGTTTGCAAATTTCCAAAACTACCATTCCCGTATCCATAGGCTACACCGATATCACCTCTACCGTAGTTTGCGCTAGCAACATCTAATTGTCCATCTTTGTTGAAGTCACCAGTGACGGCATACCATGGATAAGAACCAAGACCAACAAAAGAAGTTATTTGTTCTGTAAAACTACCATTACCGTATCCAAGAAACACACTAACACTATCAAGTCCTCCACAAGCGCTTATTATATCTAATTGAGTATCATTATTGATATCGACAATATTAACCGAATACGGACGAGAACCTGCCCCGGTTGAAAGTGTTGTTAATTTTCGAAATGTTCCATTTTCATTTCCAAAAAGTACATCGATATTATTTGAACCATAGTTTGCCACGGTAATATCCAGATATTTATCATTGTTAAAATCACCTATGGCAACTGATAATGGTCGACTACCAGTTGAATACAAGACAGGCTCTGCAAAACTTCCATTTCCATATCCAAACATGACACTAACACAATTAGCACCCCAATTTGCTACTGCAACATCTAATTGACCGTCTCTATTCAAATCACCAACAGCAATTGACCAAGGACGTCCAGCAGGTACGTATCCATATGTTGTCATTGGTCCAAAAGTACCGTTACCATATCCTAGAAAAACACCGACATTATTCGTATTATAAAGTCCACACATAATATCTAAGTAATCATCATTGTTGAAATCATGAACGACTATCGCATATGGACCTGTAGCATCTCCAGTTTCATATGGTTTTTGTTTTGTAAAAGATATGTAATCAAACCCAAAGAATATACCGATGGAATCGGTTCCTTGATTTGCAACAATAAGATCGATATATGCATCTTCATTCAAATCACTAGTTGCAAAAGCGCTTGGATTCGATGCCTGACCAGTAGAATATGTTAGTTTTGTGAAATTGACATTGTCATTGCCTAAAAGTATAATAATACTGTCATCATTTGAATTGGTAATAGCAACATCCGATCGATTATCTTTATTGAAATCCTCAACAATAACAACTTCTGGATTGGAACCAGTACCAATTGGATAGACTATTTCAGTGGCAAAACTTCCGTTACCATATCCAAGCAATAGTCCAACATTTTGATTTCCTGAATTAGCAACGATCATATCGATTTGGGTATCATTATTAAAATAACCAATGTCAATCGCATATGGTTGAGAACTAGAGCCAGTTAAATAGATCTTTTGATTGCGAAAACCCACGTAATAGTCTCCTAATAATATAGGCACGGGATTAGTGATCCCATTTGTAAATGTAGAATTCGTGGAATATTTAGTAGGATGCCCAAGTAATATACCAACATCACTAGTGCCAAAATTAGCTACCGCAATATCTAATATATTATCTTTATTAAAATCACCAGCAAGAATTGCACATGGTTGTGAATTGATACCAGTTGAACACGTTGTTTGACTACCAAAATTTCCTTGTTCATTTGCAAGCAATATAATTACACTCTGTGCATTAGAATTTGCAACAGCAAGATCCAGAATATCATCATTATTAAAATCGGCAACATANACATCACTAGTGCCAAAATTAGCTACCGCAATATCTAATATATTATCTTTATTAAAATCACCAGCAAGAATTGCACATGGTTGTGAATTGATACCAGTTGAACACGTTGTTTGACTACCAAAATTTCCTTGTTCATTTGCAAGCAATATAACTACACTCTGTGCATTAGAATTTGCAACAGCAAGATCCAGAATATCATCATTATTAAAATCGGCAACATACACCCAATATGGAGCAGAATATGAGCCTGTTGGATGTATTTGTTGAGTGCTGAAACTACCATTGGCGAATCCAAAAAATATACCTATATTGTTAGTACCAGAATTAACGACGATAATATCTAAGTAATTATCGTTATTTATATCAATAACTGTAAGCATATATGGAACAGATCCTATTCCCGTTGAATAAGTAGTTGAATATGTAAATGTACCATCGATTGATCCCCAACGAATAATTATATTATCACTAGCGTAATTTGCAGCAGCAATATCTTTATATCCATCATGATTGAGATCTCCACAAGCTAGACTAAATGTACGCGAAGCATCTACGGATGAATATCTGGTTACATTTCCGAAAGTTCGATTTCCATAGGCTAGAAAAATACTTATATGACTACTACCATAATCGGCAACAGCAATGTCAAGATAATCATCATTATTGAAATTCTCCACAAGAACACACCTAAGCGCTGATAAATCTCCAGTAAATAATGCGACTACTGTCTCAAAAGTTCCATTGCCATATCCATATAGAATTCCAAGCGTTTCGTATTTTGAATTACCAACAAGAATATCTAGTCGCCCATCGTTATCTATATCACTGGTGGTAAGAGCATACGGAGTGCCACGATATCCACCAGAATATGATACATATTCGTGAAAACTTCCATTTCCATATCCAAGAAGTATACTGATACTGCTAGTACCCGAGTTGACAGTTACCAGATCGAGATAAGTGTCATTATTAAAATCTCCACTAACGATTTGAACAGGAAGTGAATTATTTCCAGTTGAATATGTTTTTGGACTTGTTGCTGGTATCATCCCATATCCGATAAGTATAAGTATATTATTTACAAGAAAATTAGCAATAGCTATATTCGTTTGATTGTCATTGTTGAAATCACCAGCAGCCATTCCAAATGGGCCTGAGTTATTGCCAGTTGAGTGTATTGTAGGTATGGAAAAATTTCCATTTCCATATCCCTTAAGCACAGCTATACTGTCTATATAATTCGAAACAGCGATATCCAATTGTGTATCTTCATCGAAATCGCCAACAATAATCATATGTGGAGAAAATGATGGATATATCGAATACGATGTTTGTAATGCGAAACTTCCATTTCCATAACCAAGGAATACACCAACATTGTTCGTTCCAGAATTGCCCACAACAATATCTAAATATTTGTCATTGTTAACGTCATGAATAGCGATTGAATAAGGATTAGATCGTGGACCGGTTGAGTAAGTTATTTGCGTGGTAAAATTACCATCTCCATAGCCAAGAAATATGCCTATGTTATCAGTACCATAGTTAGCTATGACAATATCTAAATAATGATCATTGTTTAAATCAACCACGACTACAGAGTAAGGAAATGAATCATAACCAGTAGCATATGTTATGTGATGTCTAAAAGTTCCATTTCCATATCCGAAATATAAACTTATATCATTAGTACCATTATTAGCTACAACAATATCTAAGCACTGGTCGTTATTTAAGTCACCAGTAGCGATCGATACTGGACGAGAAACACCAGTAGAGAATGTTATTTGATTCCGAAAAGATCCATTATTGTAATTGAGAAATATACCTATATTGTGAGTATTATAATTGGTAACAGCAATATCTAAGTAAGTATCGTTGTTGAANCCGAAATATAAACTTATATCATTAGTACCATTATTAGCTACAACAATATCTAAGCACTGATCGTTATTTAAGTCACCAGTAGCGATCGATACTGGACGAGAAACACCAGTAGAGAATGTTATTTGATTCCGAAAAGATCCATTATTGTAATTGAGAAATATACCTATATTGTGAGTATTATAATTGGTAACAGCAATATCTAAGTAAGTATCGTTGTTGAAATCAGCTAAAGTGACGGAAAGTGGCATAGAATTATCTCCTGTTGGAAATGTCATTTGTTGTTCAAAAGTTCCATTGCCATAATTAAGAAATATACCAATAGTATTCGTTCCTGAATTGCTAACAACAATATCCAACCATAGATCATTATTGAGATCACCAATAGTTATCGAACGTGGATGTGAATTTTGTTGAAATGAATTATTACTTATGACTGATTTAAATTTTGATTCGCATGAATTATCTATTAAGAAAATAAGAGAAATACTAAACGTAAGTCATTTCTTATTCAATAATAAAAATATATGGAGTATTTACATACCTATATGTGATGTATTTAAACACACTATCGTGATAGCAACAACCATTACTATGCATGTGAATAAAGTAGATACAAGAGTAATATTGCGTCGCCGTTGTTTATCCTTTAGTTCAATGTTTGACCTGAAAAAGAAATTGTGAATTAGATACCTATTGAATTTAATGAATCAAACCTTTCAAGTAGAGCGCCTCGTTGAGTTTCACGTGTATCTGATGAGTTTATGCAGGTCATTGAAGTTGTTTCTATCTACAAGAAATAGGACAATGGGCATAAAATCGACAGACACACGCATTCATTCACATTGTTTGTTCGTTCTTTTCTCTGATCAAAAGTGGCGAAGTACAGTTAATTATCTATACGAATAACAGAAATTTTAATTGTGTATATGCGCAGCAATTTACTTCGTATTTTTGCGCGCAGTACGCATAAATATTTTTTTAAGTAATATTAATCAACGAACCATGAAATTATACTCACATGGTAATACATCAATTAAAAACAGTTAGCTGTTACGCATATACGTTTTCATCATAATGCATTAAGCAGTTTCGTCTCTTCTTGGTATTCTTTGTCTGAAATAAGAAGAAAACAAAACGTATATATGCAACGGTGGTTGTTGACTATGTGAATGAAAATAATTAACACATCATTTAGAAATGAGGATTGAATATATGCATTGAGAGCAAAATAACAAAGACATATACACACACATAGAGAGATTTTTACTATACACAAGTAACGCTCATCCTTTGGATCCGCTGGCCCTTTTCTGAAAGACTTTTCCTAATACTGAACACATTCAGAGACTTTGAAAGAGAAAAAACGCACTGCGATTGCTACTAGTGCTCAACTGAATCATGGTACTATGTCACACACTAGAATGAATAGGATGCAAAGGTCGCGTTAGGAATCCGACCGATTAGCCATTTGTCAGTGGATAATTCTCCAGCACTAACTATGTCGACTGAAAAATTCATCGCTCTACGGCTAGTCAGACGGCCAACCATTGACGAATTGAAATGAGAAGACGTCGATAAGATTTTATTTGGATAATACAGTAAAACCTCTGTATAGTGAAGATCTCCTTATCATGAAGGCTTTTGAAAAGTCCGAAAAATCGATTTTTGCTGGAAATGTATTTCTCTATACGTGCCATTGGTTGTTCTTACAAGATGACAACGACAGTTTCATCTGTATATTTTTACAAAGGCACTGTCGATGAGAACTATCTTGCTTTTCAGTATAATAAGAGGAATCCTTCGTCTGCGACTACAGGCATCATAGGTCAATTCATCTTGCATCGCTCTTTGTTTGCATCATCGGCTATTTTTACTCTTTTCATAATATACTTTCGCTCGAACACTGCGCTGTTCTAGCGTCATCGACCTTTCTCCTTCACTACCCATTTTTCTTTCTCTCTCTTTCTGACGGCTATTGTTTATTCGTTTCGTCCATCGTCTACTTTCCACTCTGTCTCTTTTTCTTTCTTTCTCTTTCCGACAGCTATTGTTTGTTCGTCTTGTTCACAACAACATTTGGCTTTGAACAAGATTGTTTTATTCGTATCACTCCGAAGATATTGCTGCTGTTCGTACTATTAATTACTTGATCGATGCATCGATTGATCCTAAGGTTCTAGGTTTGTACAATGAATCCGATCTCTGTTTCCGCGAAGCTCTCAGAGTCAGCCGATGCGTGTGAACCTTTTGCATCAAGTATTCGCACATCTCAAACGTCCGATACTCAACTGGTCGCTTTGGAAACCTTCGCTGGTTACTTGAAAAGCATCTGCACATTGATCCTAGATTCGAAAGATACAAACACGAGCGACCTTGATCGTCTCTTTTCCAATCGATTGTCACTCGAATCTATTCGGTCATTCATTACTGATCCTCGATGTCGACTATTGCTTGTATCAAAGAAAACTACTGTCCAAGATACATTGATGAACCAGCTGGAAACAAACAGAAATAATGAAAACGATGTCTATAGACTGTTGATGGAAGTTCATTATATCAATCCAGAAATGATCTCACTGATCGTGTTCAAGCGAGGTCAATTCATCGAAAGCGGAAAAGATTATGCCACGCAATTGCAGATTCTCAATTTAATCGACTCAAGTCCGTGCCAAACATTGCACGCCTATATTTCACAAATCATCGGACCCTATTTCAAGTCGTATGTTCGTCAACTGGACAAGAATGGACAGTAAGTATCTAATAACGGTACAACACAGATGATATCTTTGTTGTCTTTCCAGTGTTGAGCAAACGATCGAACAGATCATTCAAAACAATCTTATGGAACTCGAAACAAATTTCAGCCATCTTGAACAAAACAATAAAATGGCAAAGCTAACTGTTGCGATTCATTCGATTAACACACACGTCGGCGAAGAATGTGACGAAGAAAATTTATTCTGTAATGGCGATAACGGTATGCGTATAGATCATCTTTTGTTTTCCTCTTTGTAAAGTGTTTATCTATGTAAAAGAGAAGGAGAGAAGCAATGAACTTTTTCTTTATTATATTACCTCTAATTTATTGTTGCCGCTTGGTAGAATTCGAACACACGGTTGTCTACGAATTCATGTTTACAAATGTGCTTCAGAACGACGACAAAGCAAATGTTCTTGATGCGATGTTTTACTTTGCAGGCAAGTCAATTCTGGAACGCACCACTATTTTCTTTTCTTTTTGTCGTAGATCTTTCACTAGCAGAGACGAGACTACCATTAGTAAATGTGGTGTACGATCGTTTGATCTCACCGCAAAAAGTATATCCTGCCTTCAGGCAATTCAAGAAAGGTTTTCAGACATACAATGGACTGGCAGTTTTCGAAGCATGGTTACAAAGAACGTATCGTGGACTAGGTCATGTAATGAGCATCACGTATCCAATGAACAATGCCAAGGCGATTTATGTATAACTGTTTCTTCATAGTCTTTCTGCTTGAAATCGTATGAAACTCATTATTTCAATAAAGTTTTAAAGGGATCTCTTCTTTGTTTCGTAAGCCTTTGCAACTGGTAGTTGAAGAAGAGACAACGAACTGGAATCATTTTGGTCAAACCAAAAGACCTTCATGAGAACTTGCGGAAATGAATATGATGTGAGGGTGTGGGTGTGGGTGTGGGTGAGAATGTGATACTGAGTGTACATGTAATACAATCATCGACATCCACCCCCAGATCCATTCGTAAATTTACTAAATAAATTATAAATTTTCATTTTTTTAAATTTCATCTCTTAGGATTTGGCTTTTTCGCAGTTTTATATCTTTCGGATATCTGCCTTCGAGATATTTTGGCTTCGATATTCAATTTCTCGAGATTTATTTTCGAGATTATGTTAATAATTCCAAGTAAATGCATAATGGTTTATTTGACCAAAAGAAAAACATCGCTGATTGTTTTGATGAATCCACAAAAATAATTTTCTTTGTGTTTAGACAAATATTGGAGCTAGGACAGAATGTTTCAAGAGAAAATATTGCAAGGAAATGTTGTTACAATCCGAAATCATCGCAGAACTCAAAAAAGACATGCTTAGGATACATACATCCGCCATTTCAGTGATTTAATCTCGTCGAAATCCATAGCGTGTAGATGTGGCAGTTTCCAGCGAACTAATATGGTAGGCACCGAAGAACACTGTTTGCAAATCCCTTCATGAACATTCATAATATTCGTAAAAACTGTTATTTTTGCTGATGGGATTCGAAGCATTTCTGTCAGTGACACTTCGATTGAATGTGTAGGGTATATTCAGATCTTAAACGATTCTTTCTGATTTTTAAGCATGAACTGTGGATGACGATTTCTTATCTTCCATCATCATACTCTCACCCTCACACACCCTCAGTTTTTAAAGGATATTGGTTACTGTATGTTAGATTTCAATACATCCGATGATGATAATCCATCAGTCTTATTGAATTTTGTCGAAAGATTTGAATAATACTATTACAAATCATGAAAAATATACACAGTTATAAAATATCGATTTTCATCATCATATTTACCACGAAAGAACAACAAGAACGATAAAGTATACAGAAGTGTAAATCTATTATGTTCTATATAAGTTATTTTTACCTACATTCACAACAATATTTTCTTTATATCATCATAAATAAATCACATCCATGTAGTCTAACGGTTAAGATCTGGTGTTTTCACCGCCAATACCCAGGTTCAACTCCCGGCATGGATATAGTTTTTTCTTGCATCATTCAACATCATCTTCATTTACACATATGTCATCAACTAGTAACATCACATCATACCTTTTGCATTTATTTTTCTCTTTCTCCTTTTTCTTTGATAAAAAAAGAAAAAAATCCAGCCAAATGATGAAGAGAAAAAAAGGATATTTCCCTTCGCTCGGAATCGAACCGAGATTGCTTGAGCTACAATCAGACCTGATGACTATTACATTACAGGGAGATGTTTTATTATTTCATGAAGTATAACAACAACAATCAAATCAAAACAGAAGTGTAGAAGAGTACACTTTCTCGAGTAAACATATTCATATACAAAATATACTTTAATGTAAACGTGAATTATATTGAGAGTCTGAATGAAAGTTGTTTTATCTTCTCACCTACTCATCTTCGTTCAAAATCTGATTTGATGTGTTATAGCGTTTTCCGGGAAATTGGGAAATTCTAACTAAAGCACGAAACCAACTTTCGATGTATAATGTTCCCCACAGCTATGCCCGATATTTTCACCTTGGCTTTCCCTCAGAAACCAGGCAACTCATCGCTACTTACATGATAACCCC